>JAJTUB010000025.1:687303-703697 GCA_036971345.1 Dactylellina drechsleri
TTTCGACCATCTAGAAACCAACCCAACCCGCCCCATGTCGCACTCTACATACAATGACCTCTGGGAGGTTCAGATTTTTTGCTGATGACAGTAGAGCTTGATGCTGTAATGCCCTTTGCTACCTATCATATCTGCTTTGACCTTGACTGCCTTGAAATGCAAAACCAGTTTTACCGCTAGAGTGCGACATGGGTTGGTTTTAACCCAGAAACCAGCGGATTGGCTCGGTTTGAGTGGGGTCATGAAGAACCGCTGGGTGGTTTGATATGGGTCGTGGGGAACCGCTGGGTGGTTTTTTTTTTTTTAATGGTTTTTTTGGGTTATAAATTTAATTAAAACCGTAATTTTAACTATTTTTAGCAATTTATTACTATTTTTAGTAAATTTGTTACTATTTTTAGTAAAATGGTTTCTTGGCGGTGCGGTTTTTATTAAAATTTATGGTTTTTAAAACCGTGGGTGGTTTCTACCATCTAAAAACCGACCCGTGAGTGGTTTTGACCATCTAGAAACCAACCCAACCCGCCCCATGTCGCACTCTATTTACCGCTAGAGGAGGCACCACTCCAAGTTAATATTTGAAGCTTTTTATATAAGTTTTCAAGAGGAGTTCAAAATTGAGATAGAGTAAGAAGAGATGTGAGACAAGGCTAGGTCCTGTAAATAACCGGTTAAGCGAAGTAGTGGGGTATTAGCATGTTGTTGGGTGGCACAGCATTCAATTGATAGGTCTAAAGCCACGTGACTATGAATGACATTCCAGCAGATGCAAGTAGGAGAGTAAGGCTCTGAGCCAAAGGCGGAGGATCAAAGGCACATCCGATAATTAACAAATTAGTCAGAGAAGTGTTCAAGACATCAATGATGTAAAAACAAGTGGAGCACGAGAAACACATCAATTGGCAATAGAAATGCAAACTTTGCATGTAGGATTTAAAGAACCGCACAACAAAGAAGCATATCCAATCAGGATGCGCCTTACAAGATGTCGAAACCGGCATTACTCGTTGATAGATACAATTGCTGGGCCCATACCTAATTTCTACTCTCAGCCCTGACGAAGGCGAGGAACAAAGAGTATCACCATGGAGCGAACTTTATTAAAAACTCTCATAAGTCTGTTCCGCCACTAGATATATTCGCTGGGGCAATCTATTTCGGCTCTAGCGAATGATATGGCTACGAGGCTGCCTCCCACAACGACAGGGGCCAGATGTAGGTAAGGATTCTCAAAGCCGTGCCGGAAAGAGGGAAAGATGTTCATTGGCATTCAACCAAAACACGGCACCAAAGCCGGGCTCTGTCGTGTAAACCAAAATAAACCAAATGAAAACAAGTCAGAGCGTAGCTAGCATCATTCATTTAAAGTAGAGTGATCAAGATAAACTCGCTTCTCTTTTGAATTATAATCGTATACTCCCGGCTACTCTCGCCTCTACCCCAGCCGGAGCTTAAGTTATTTTTTAAAATTATGGATACAAACTTCAGACATTCTCATACTTCAAGCTTTTCGTCTCTAGGTTTCGAGGATAATACCCTCATGAGATGCACCATAGTTGCAAAAACGCCAAAACTCCATCCCCCTATGTACGGATCCCCCAATGGACCGAATCGCTTGACTTCAGCGCTGAGGAAGAGAAAGAGCCTTTTGTCGAAACACGAAAAACACTAGAATCAAAATGCAGCCCCTCTAACCCGGAAGCTACTGGCATAAGGCAATCGAGTCGAAACCTGCCAAATGCTCTCCAGCCGGTCCGCACTCCACCTTTTCCATATTTCGAGATCTCGCACTCGGAATCCAATACAGCTTGCAAACTGGAGCCACAGCGCGCTTCCAGATTCCCGAACGCTGGCGTACGGGGCAAGCATCGAATGAAGATATCGCCAGCGCCGGCGAAAGTTCGGCCACGGATATTGATCTTGTGGTCGGATACGATTTCCGTATGGAGGATGAGATCGTTCGTTACGGTGGAAATCTTGATCGACCTGAGTGGGGGGTTCAAGAAATAGTCGGGCTTTTTATCGAAGAGAGAGGTTTGCGTTACGTGGTAAGATGGAAACCAAAAATGCTCACCGAGGCAGCTCTGAAGCGCTTCAGACAAGGGAATGACTATCGGATACCGCACCGTGTAGAAAAATGGGACGGAGTTGTGTACCTAGTCGAGTGGGAGTACGGGTTTTTGACGAGAGGGGAACTCAAGAGGAACTATTCTGATCTCAGTGCATTTGAACGGGAGGAGCTTAAAACGTTCAAGTTGCTAAAGCATCAGCGGAGAAAAAAGCGCCGAAGGGACCTCAGATTTAATGTCTCAAAGAAGGACAAGAAGCCAAGGAAAAGAGATTTTCAGCGAGAAACTCGCCACTGATATGGTTCCTTGTATTCACTTTGCCTTGAACTTCTATCATCTGTGTCTCGTGGTCGCAGGTCCTGTAAGTTCAGACCATGTATTTGCAACTCTCGCTATCTACATATTCGCATCTTCTCCCCTTTTATCGCACCCCAGCCATTTATCAAATCCGTTTTTCTTGAAAGCAGGCTATAGGATTATGCCTTAACAAATATGTTTCGACGATTCTTCTAGAACATTGAATACCATTTCTAGTCTTTCGTTATATGAACAAAAGCCAAAACCGAACCCAGCCATTGGGACGGGCGCTTTTAGGGGAGATCTAGCTATACCAATTCGAACGCTAATGGTGAAAGTTCTGATTGCGATAATTTTGTTAGTAAAATTGTCACATGCGTAAGATATTGGAGATTGTTCGTATGCAAGCAAAGCTCAAAGAAACATCAGAGACGCCGGCCTCAGAAATCCTAGCCAAATGCTCGCAATTCGAGGCCTGGTTGTAATTATCAGACCTACCGTGCTGAATAATGCCAGATGCTAACGCGCGTACAAGCCTTCGGGGAAGTGATATTTACTCATATAAAGAACGTAAAGCGGAAAGTTTTAAGCTTACAAAGTGTATTATATGCTTGACAACAATCATCCATCTTTTTTCTGCAAGGATTCGAGAGACAGGGTCAAGAAAATGACAGCTGAAGCTCAGAATCTAAAGCTAAAAAAGTTGACTTTTGAAGAGGCCTGCCATGCTAGCCATTGCTAACAGTCTTAGAATGAGTGCCCACTATTGAAGAGGGAAACCAAATTAGCTTAACTGAACTTCTTCGAGAACATATTTCAATTTCTCAGGTCACAATGTCAAAGGATAGCCTGAAATTGGATACACTAGCTACAGCATAAATTGTATGTTGATAGAAATTTAAGGCTTCAAGTTGTGATGCTGCGGAAGCTCAGTACCAGTGTGCGCTTAGCATGATTGCTGTGATCAATCATCTGAAGACACTGAGTGCTGCTCGCTCTGACATGGAACAAATTGATGTCCTGCTACTGTTTCTAACTGTAATCAGGCATATATGGCATTTACATTGGGTGTATCGAGACATTCATTCAAACTCTGAAAATTAACCCAATTTGGTGTTATTAGTTAAGCTTGAAGCTGTCCTATACTACTAGTTAAGAGAATGAGAATGGAGGGGTAATTTGGAATGAAGACTAATGTTTGGATCCAATGTCACCAGGCTGTTCTCAGACCAGTTGTAGCTGGCAGTACTGCATCCTGGCAGGAAGCGCCGAAGTTGTTCAATACCATAAAGAGGCTAAAGGAGTAGTTAGTAGGGGAATATTGGCCTCGAATCTCAGATATATTCAAGGTGATTCTAGAACAGGACGAAACCTAACAGATCATTTTTGGCTTTACCTTCCATCTTTGATAGAATGATTGCTATTTAATATCAATCATTTTATTAAATAAATGAGAAGCCCCAAAAGCACCCATAACGATTTCAGAACATTTATGAAGAGGTAGACCACAGGGTTGTTCTTTACTTCATCAGCCGTCATCTTCCTACTAGATTATGAGCCTGAAGCTTCTCATATTGTTAGTCTGGGACTCGAATCTATTCAATTTTCATTGCGATTAGTCACTTGACCATTTGTTTGCCGCGTAGTCATTATCATTTCAAATTTATTATTTGATCATAATAATGATCTTGGATTGGGTTGGCTCGCATGTTACACTCGATATGCTTTTCGCCATCTCGAAGCAGCTCTCCGCCAACCTCGGCTAAACGGCTCCAATTGGCGAACACGGGAAGTGGCAATTCTCGATAGCATTCAGGCTGCGGGTAAGACAAGACTGCGTGGATCGGAAAGGTCCAAAGCTGGACTGCATTTAAAAGTAGATGGCGATTATTATGGGATAGCGAACAAATTCAGGATGTAAGCAACATCTTAAATCGAGATCATAACAGGCCCCTAAGGCGAGCGCCTGCTTTAAGGCCCGCATTTCATTTCAAGGAGCCACCCGAATTCATACATGGGCCATAGTCGTAACAAAGCAATCAACAAATACGCTGTTGTTTTAGGTGGCTCTTTTGGCTTCATGGTTACTAAGAAACTCTCAATTTTGATTGACGATTCAAGCTTGCGGCACCGTGGCAGTAGCAAGAAATACGTTTCAGAATAGCTGGAACTTGGGTGTCGAGGTTGCCTAGAAAATACTTCGCAATATGAACTTCCGGCTTCTGATTACAACCTTGTCGCACTTTCGCCTACATAAGACCGATTAATAATACACCTGCTATATTGGTGTCAGCTTGTTAGTTCGTCAGCATGTTGATAGTCGCAATACCGATAGCCCTGAGGTATTTTGGTAAACATCTTTGCCATTACACATGAAAGGAGATGACGCATGGCGATGATCCGTCCAGCCGCTAATAGTCACGCGATATTCTACGTTATGGCCGTTTGCCGCTGCTTTTCCTTGAATGTTGCTGTGGGAATAGTGGCACGTGTAGAAGCTCTTAAAACATACAAATATCAAATGGTTTTAGAGAGATGCTTGATGTCTATGAAGTCTAATGAAATGATTAGAACAATGTATCAAACCACTACATTAGCTGCAAGTAAATATGATAGGTAGTGTTCCATTGAAGGTTCCATTATCGTCACATGAGAGAATCTTATCAGAGACGGATACGCGAAGAATCGTTTGTAAGTCACAAAAGATTCAAGTTTGCATGAAAGCGACACGAAAATCTGGGCTAACGTTAACTAGGATGTTTATGAGCCAAAATACACCATAGGCCACAATTAGGCACAGCCCAAAATAGATTGCAAGCCAAAATAGGTTGCAAGCCATAATAGGTCGCAGGCCAAAATTGGTTACAAGCCAGAATAGACAATCTGCTAAGTTGGGGTTTGATGTATGGCTCAATGGTGGTCTCAGACGCTCAGCGATGGTACCACGGTTACGAATGCCCAACTATTCTTTCACAGAGGCGCCATTCTTGGTCTCAGGGAGGCCCTCCGGATTCACCAATATGAATACACCTAGACTTTCACCAACCATGCCACGAATACCGGCAATATAGCAGTCTGCAATCGGCCAGAGGATTTCGGCGAATCCGCCATTGGGACCAACTCTGAACCCGAAGATTAACAAGATTAATAAAAAGCTTCTCGGCAAGCAGATGCCTGATATTACTCATCTTTAAATTCCTTATATATCTAGGCCATATGCGAAATGGGACTTCTATTAACTGATTACCAGGGCAAAATATGTACAATTGGTAGGCTAGGGTCATAACAGACCCTCATTTTCATAGGCAGAATACCTGTACCGGTTTGGACGCGCACTCAACGACCGTACCACATCTTTGTATATCTCTTTTTAAGTTTTAATGAGAAGTTGTAACAAAGCTCAAACAACATGATGAATTACAGCAAGAAATCGAGGAAGCAGGCGGAGCCATGCGCATGATCGTAGGAAACATCCTGTTGCAGAACAGATATCTCCACTGTAGTCACGTGCTTATGATTATGTAACTAGTTATAGCCTCCAAAAGTGAAAAGCCTGACCGAAGAGATCCCACGGTCGGGATCACGAGTTTTGAGCAATAAAAAAATCAAGCCAATTTACCCATATATTCTGACAATCCAGGTACGGCAACATTTTCGAACCCCCCCGGCGATCAAAACAAACCTCACCGCAAACCTTACCACGCACAACACAAGTTTTCAGTAGGATTAGTACAGTCTCGAGAGCCAAACCAAACAAACAGAATCCACCAGCCAAGACCAGCAACCCACAACCCAGCCAGCTCAACCAGCCTAACCAGCCCAACTAGAACAGCCAGAACAGCTAGTAAATCCAGCTAGTGCAATTAGTTTAGCTAATAATAAGTCAGTACAGTTATAGTACTATATGACCTAGCTAATTATACTATTTGTAATAATTACTAACTGTACTGGTTGGATTGACTGGCTGGATTGACTGGCTGGCTGTACTGGCTGGGCTGGTTGGGTTGTGGGTTGCTGGTCTTGGCTGGTGGATTCTGTTTGTTTGGTTTGGCTCTCGAGACTGTTTTGTACTAATTACGGCAACATTTTCGAACCCCCCCGGCGGGCATAACTAAATCCTTAAAAAACAACAACCTCAACACATTCTCTTAATTTAACAAAATAGAGGCTAGATAGGCTAGATAGGCTAAAAAAGCATCATAAATTTATGTAAATTAGTATTTCTTTCTATTAACTTTTTAGATTATATTATTGAAAATCTCTTTTATATTTCATATAGTGTTCGAAAAAATAAGCAATATACACCGCCAAGAAGTACCTCCAACACAAATTTTGGTGAAAGGTACTTCTTGGCGGTGCATATTGCTTATTTTTTCGAACACTAAAATTTTCATATATTAAAAACTCTATCTATTTCATCCATTTATAAACTTTTTAAAACTATAAAGCTTATATTTTTATTTTAGGTTGTGAAGTTTATTTACTAAGTTATTCCAGCTGGTATTTTATCTATAATAATCAGAGCTTGTATTTGGGCGGTTACGGTGCCCGCCCATATTTTGCGTTGCGGGTATCTGGACTAGTGTTCGAAAAAATAAGCAATATGCCCCGCCAAGAAGTACCCCCAACACAAATTTTGGTGAAAGGTACTTCTTGGCGGGGCATATTGCTTATTTTTTCGAACACTAATCTGGACTGTACGGGTTGTTAAGAACCGGTTTTTTTTTGCGCCCAAAATCTGTTGGGTCAAAATCAAATAGATATTTATTTGTTAAGAAATTGGTGGGTTAAATTGGTGGATATTAGTTTTGATTTAAAACTTACTTTTACTTGTGGATTTATTGATAAGAATTATCAGATTATGTAATCAAATTATGTGATTACCAAAATTTTTATTATATAATTTTAATTTTTTTAATTTAATTTTTTCGATTTTTTTATGAAAATAATTTAAAATTAGGTGTGGGAGATTTTGAAATATGCTAAAATGATTAGTGCTTTTTTACCGAGTTTTTAAATTAAATTTAATTAGAGTGCGACATGGGGCGGGTTGGGTTAGTTTCTAAAAGGTTGAAACCACCCACGGGTTAGTTTTTAGCTGGTAGTAGTGTTCGAAAAAATAAGCAATATGCCCCGCCAAGAAGTACCTTTCACCAAAATTTGTGTTGGAGGTACTTCTTGGCGGGGTATATTGCTTATTTTTTCGAACACTAGCTGGTAGAAACCACCCACAGGTTAATTTTTAAATAATAAAAACCACCCACAGGTTAGGTTTTTTTTAAAAAAAAAAACTAACACGGTTTTAAAAACTATAAATTTTAATAAAAACCACACCACCAAAAAACCATTTTACTAAAAATAATAACAAATTTACTAAAAATAGTAATAAATTACTAAAAATAATTAAAATTACAGTTTTTAATTAAATTTATAATTTAAAAAAATTATTAAAAAAAAAAAAAACTACTTAGCAATTCCCCACAACTCATATCAAACCACCCAACGGTTTTCTATGACCCATATTAAACCACCCAACAATTCCCCATGACCTTTTTCAAACTGATTTAACCTGCTGGTTTCTGGGTTAAAACCAACCTATGTTGCACTCTAAATTTAATTAAATAAAATTAAGCGCTAAACCGTTTATAAATGAAAAATATGAATTGATTGAATTTTTTTTTGAAAATTCAAAAGTTTTCAAAAAAATTTTGGATTTTGAAAAGTTTTTTTGATTTTGCATTTTTTTTGAAAACGTTTTGTCGAAAATATAGCCGAACATATGTTTATATATATGATGTATATGTATATGTTGTATTATATATGCATATGCTGTAAACGTTGTATATACACATATGTTGTAGTATATGTTGTATATACGCATACGTTGTATATGTTATACGCATACGTTGTATATGTTGTATATATGCATATGTTGTATATGTTATATATACGCATACGTTGTATACGTTGTATATATGTATATATTGTATATATGTATATGTTATAAGTCAATGTGTATAAATATAGACCACCCCTAGTTTTAAACAACACATTTTCGTAAAAACTCGCCTTCACGCGATTACACGCGTGATCTTATTCTTCCTCGTACAACCATAATATTTAGCCAAACAAGCTAGTTTTTTATAAAATAAATTAAAAATGGTTAGTAAACATATATATAATGAAATGGATATGGCTGTGGTGATAAAAGTTCTTAAAAACAACTAATTATTGAGAATTATTACTATTACCTATATGATATTGTGTTTTATTTTTTGGAACTGATTAAACATTTAATAATTATATAGTCTAGCTTATGAAGATTAGTAATAGTTTTTTAAAGTATGAAAAAAAGGCTTTGTAAAATGGATTTTGTGTTAAGAAGTTTTTGGATATATTTTTATATATACTTAATTTTAGGCTATTATTACCAAAATTTTTAAAATATAAGGTGATAATAATTTATTAAATAAATAATGGATTAATAATTTCTTAGGCTATTATCTATAAATTAAAACTAAACTTAATTATTATATTAATTAGCAGTAAATTAATTATATAAATTTAATAAATATAAATAAATTATTTAGTTTATATAAGACTATATCTTAGATCCTTTTAAAATAATGATATAATATAGATGAGGGTGGTATAATAGCTAGAATAAATATAAATGATCTTGTTATTAAAAGCTTTAACTACTAGAAAAATTAAGTTTTTATAAAAATAAATTATTTATATTTTTAGATTTTATTTATTAAATATATATTTACTATAGGTATTATATTTAATCTTTTAATAATTTTCAAAACAAAATCTATTTAAAATTAGTAATTTTATATAAAAATATTAAAAAATAATTTTAAATAGTAGATAATTTGTTCAAAAAATGATTAAATAAATAATACTATTATATTAAAATAATTAATAAAAGTATTTTTGTTGAAAATAATTACTAGTAATTTTTTAGAAATAAGGTTATTAATAATTAATAACTATGGTTTATATACAGCTGATGAGTTTATAACTTAATATTATTTTAATAATATATATATATTATTTTTATTTATTTATATTTTTTATATTATTTAGTTATTAGATTTAGGATACTTTTTAATTTTAAAGGTAGTATATTAATGGTAATTAGGTAAGTTTATAAGCTTGAATAATACTAATATATAAATAAGGTATTATTCTTTTAATTTTATATTAAGGCATATATAGTTGTTTTTATAATAAAGAATATTATTGTAAAATAAAGGGTAATTAGATTTTATTTTATAATTATTATAAATTATTATAAAATTGTTAGGTAGTAGTTTAGTGGTTATTTATTCTAGTTTTTAAACTAATCTTTAATATTATTATACTTATAAAAAGCTAGAATATTAGTTATATATTTAAATTCTCCATATAAAGTTTCTTTATATACCTAGTAATTTATAAAATTAGTAAAAATTGGGATAAGTTTATAATTTAGTTTGCTTTAGTAGAATAAACATTTGAAGTTATAAAGGCTAAATTAAAAGCTATTTAGCTAATTAAAAAAAAGAAGATGTGCATAAAATTAAATAAAAAATTTATTATTTTTGCAGATATAACTATATAATAAGAATTAGAATTAGAGTAACTTTTTATTAATATATTAAATAAAATAGAATCAGCTATGGAAGATAATAAAGTAATTATAAAAATAAAAATATTTTTTTAATAATCCAGCTATATCTAGCTATAAATAATATATTATTTAGATTATATAAATAATAATTTTGTAGAAAACTAGTAAATTAATATAGTTTTTATATTTATAACTCTAGTATCATATGAAATATGTTTAATAATATATTATTTCTTGAGTTGTTGAAAGGTGGTCTGGAACTAGGGGGGGTCTATATTTGTACATATTGACTTATATGCGTATACATCGTATCATATGTGTATACATTGTATATATGTATATGTTGTATATATGGGGATGTTGTATATATGGGGATGTATTTGGCTATATTTTCGATAAAACGTTTTTAAAAATGCAAAATCAAAAAAACTTTTCCATCAGCAAAAAATCTGGTGGCCTGAGAGGATCTTTGGTGGTGTTGAGAGGTTGCAGGGGTCATATAGAGGACAGCCTCAGACGCTCAGAGGCTGGCACCCTATCAAAAGTTATTTTTATTAAACATATCTAAATCAATAATAAAAAGAATTATTGAGAGTATGAAAAAAAACACTCAGAGTCCTCAGAATATCTCTAAAAAAATTCAAAATCTATCAAATTTATATATATATATATAATTTTAATTATTAATTATTATATTCCTTTTTTTTTCCAAAAAAATTTCTTTGAATAATACCTTTTATCTTAGCTCAGAAGTAAACACTAAAAATCTGTTATAAGCCTCCTACAACTTTTTTATTACTCAATTAATTAAATAAAATATATATTTTTTAAAAAAAAATATTATTTTTATTATAAATTATTTATTAGACTAATTAATTTTATATTAAGTATATAATTAAATCTAAATAAAAATATTTTTATTATAATTTTTTAGAAGATTATTATAGTTTTCTTTAATATTTTTATTATTAACAAATTTTTTTTAATTTCTCTAAATTCCTAAAGAAAATATATTGACTAATTATATTCTAATTTTTTTTAATTTTTTCAATCTAATCTTTTATTAACTTTTTAATATTTTTAATTTATTTTATTTAATTTTGTTATTATTATTATTGCTACTGCTACTACTACCTTCTTAAAATTTAACCAAATTATTTTACTAATTAAAAAAAAGTTAAAGCTTTAAGAAATCTAATAAAAAATAATGTAAAAATAATATAATTTTACTATTACTATATCTCCCTAAATTATTACTTATATATTATTTAGTTATATTCTTAAAATATTAATTAAAATAATTTTTTCATATAAAAAATAACTATCACTTTTTATTAGTTTGGTATAGTGTTTTTCTAGTTATAGGTGAATTAAAATTATTTTATTATTTTTTATAACTATAAAGGTGTTTAAATTTATTAAAATTACAATAATCTAATTTATATTTATATTATAAGATTTGATTATATTGGAATTATTTATTTTCGAATTTTTAAAGTTTTATATAAGTAGTTTATATTATCTTAAGTAAAGGTAAATTTAATAATATCATCTAAATAAAATATTTGGATTTTGATATAAACTTTGGAAAAAAGTGGAGCTAAAACTTTTGATAATTTTGAAATAATAGTAATAATAAAGAAAGTATTAATAATAAATTTATTAAAAATGATTATAAAAATAAATTAGTAGATTTTTAATATTTAATTATAAACTAATAAATATTTATTATTATTAATAGTTTTTTATAATTTCTTTTTATTTACCTTTTTCCTAGCTTTTTTAATTTCTGCCTTTTTTTATTTTATTTTTAACTAAAAACTCCTGAAGTCTTTTATAAGACTATTATCAAAATATATATATTTATTTAAAGTAGTATATTCTAAAGTAATTTTTATACCTTTTTTACATTTTTTGAATATATTTTAAATAATTTTTTTTAAATTGACAAAAATGGATTTTATTGGATTATTATCAACTAGCTTTGGATTTCTAATATTGATTTAATTATTTATAAAAATCATACTTTCAGTAATACTAAAATAAGTTAACTTCATAATCTTAGAAATAAAACTTTTTTTTTATTTAATATTGGGATCTTTTTAGTTGGTCCACTCCTATTAGCTGTTAATATAATATAAAATATTATATTTGTGGTTTAAAAGATTTGCAGAGTTTGTTGTTTTATGTTTATCATCTTTTCAAGTTTTTTTGCTTATACCTAAGGGTCCAGCACCTTTATTTTTATTATTTCCATTGTTTTTATTATCTCTTCCATCTTCTTTACTATTATCCAATACTAGATTCACAAAGTTTGCTGGTTTTATGACTTGGTATATTAATTTTTTAGTTTGGGTGGTTATTAAAAAGTTAGTAATAGCTTATTAGTCATTATTTGAGATAAGATTTTTAAGTTTAATTTAATTTATATATATAAGTTAATATTTTATAATAAATTTCCAATATTTTATAAAAACTTATTCCTTAAATTTATTTTAATAATTATTTTATCTCTTAATCTGAGATAGGCATAGTTGAGATTATCCAAATTAAAATTGGTAATAATTTTTATATTAATAATTTTACTATATTTTCTGTTTAATATAAGTTATTAGTAGATATTGAAGTTTTTTATAAAATTCTGATTCTTACTTTCTGATTCCTAAAAGAATTATTCTTTAATTATGCCATTAGCTCCAGAGATTCCTATAATTTTATTATTTTTTATAATTGCTATATTAATATTGATTTTTTTAATTAAAAGGCTGTTAATTAACTTTTAACATTTTATAGTTCATTATTTTAAAATACTTATTAATTTTATACTTTTTTTTTCTTAATAATACAATTTTATTCCCATCATTATTATCATCATTATTATTATTATTATTACTATCTTTACTACTATTTTTATTACTATTTTTAACTTTATTTTTAATTTTATTTTTTGTAATTTTCTTTCTTTTCTTTATAATAAATATTATTTTATACTTATTAGTTAAAGTTTTTTTATAATCTAAAATAAAACTTTAAAAATCTATTATTTATTTAATTTTTTATTAGCAAATTTCTTACCTATACTTTTATCAGATTTTTTTCTACTATTTTTTTTATTTAATAATCCAAATAATCTTATTGCTACTACTAATCCTCCGATGTTTATTACTAAATTATTTAAATCTTTTAAATGTTCTAATCTTAGACTTTTATATCTAAAATTAATAAATGTAAAAGTTGATCTAATATTAACAGAATCTTCAAATAAATCAAAATCTTCAAATAAATCAAAATTTTCAGTTTTATCAAAATTTTCAATATCAAAATCAGATTCTGGATAATCAAAACATACAAATATATTTAAAAAAATAATTAAAAAATTGGTAGCATCTTTAAAAAACTTATCATTATCTTGAGACTGTTCTAAAATTATATTTTTAAAATATCCAAAATCAAATATATGTAATTAATAATATTAAAAATTAAACTAAAAAAAAAAAAATCTACTCCATCTTCCAATATTTGATCAAGATTATAATTTATTATTTTATCAAAATTTTAATTTATTTTAAGTTTTTGATTTTAGAGATAAATAATTTTTAATAATCCACTACTATACTTTATTCTAGTACTAAAATAAAAATATTAAAAATGGTATTTTAGAATTAATAACTTATTTAATATGTAAGTTATTAATAGGTATAAAATTTCTAAAATTTGTTTAAAGTTGAAGAATTTCACAAGAGTACTAGGTATTAAATAAAAATAAAATAAAATAAAAGCGATGACAGTGATGATGGTAATAGAAAAAAGAGAAGATGATTAATAGTATTATAAACTAATATATATTATTATATAGTTTATTATTAAATTCACTTTTGAATAGCTGTTTCATCAGCAAAAAAAAAAAGTCGTGGGACGACTGAGAACAGACGTAAGACGGCTTTTGGGTGTTGCGACGACAGGACGTTGGGACAGCAGCTAGGCTCCACACCACATCAAAAATATCTTCATAAGCAACACAAATAACAGCAGCTTCGACGCATCTAAAAAAAGCCTCTTTATAGTTTTAAAGAATTCTAAATAGATCAATCATAATAATTAAGATAATAGATGAAGGATATTTTAATAAAAATAAATATAAAGTAATATAAAAGTAACTTTCAGTAACTTTCAGTAATTTTAATATATCTGGAAATCACCTCCTAACATCCTTTTAAATATATTTGGAATAGTATAATCATATTTTAAATAATTTAAAATTATTATTTATATTTATATTTGAATTGTTCTAAGTGAGTTATCAATTATTTACTTTTTAAAATATTTTTTATATTAAGTAGATTTTTTGAATCAGTTTTTCCACATTTATAACCAGATACATTAAATTTAAAATAATATTTTTTTTTAAAAATTTTCAGTTAATTAAATTTTTATTTTTTTATTTTAATTATCTTAAGCAAATAATTTATTATTTAATTTTTAAATAAATTTTTATTTTAAATATATTTTTTTTAGTAGCCTTTTTATGTTTATAATTAAATATATTAAATTTAGTAAACATTTTATTTTTTAAATTTATATTTAATTAATTTATTTTTTTAAAAAACTTGATTATTTTTAACAAAGTTTAATTATATAATTTTAAAAATATTTTATTTATTTATTAATTTATATTAGTTTTTATAAATTTGTAAGTAGATTTTTTTAATTTATTAAATATTTGAAAATTTTTATTATTATTTTTTTCATATTTTTGTTATACCACTCTTTATATTTTTCAAACTCCATTCAATTTAAAACTTTTTAAAAAATTTTTACTTTAACCTTCTGAAATTTATTAATAGATTTTATAAGTCTGGTTGAGAATTTAGTTCAAATATATAAATTAGAATAATAATAGAAAATTAGTACTATTTCTATTAACTACTGGATTTCGATGTATAATATAATATAAATTTGTAGTTTTGATTTTATTAGAAACTATTTCCAACCAATTTAAAAGTTTCAAATTTATAAAAATTGGATATTAGTTGTTTGGTAACCTAGCAACATCACTAAAAATTATACTAAGTAATCTTTAAATTTTAATATTTAAATCTTATATTTAAATAATATTCTTGATTACTTAAATAGTTGTAGTAGTTACTAGAAGTTTGAAGATAGATATATAAAAACCTAGAACAAAATAAAAAAAATAATTAATATCAAATTTGTTAAAAATAAAAATTATATTATTAATAAAATAAAATCAAAGAAAATAAATAAGTAATTTTATTTTCAACAATTTCCCATTTTTTAAAATTAAAATTAATAAAAAGGTTAGATTAACTTCTATGAATTTGATAATAGGTTCAGTAAATATATATTTTTTTTAATTATATTAATATTAATTTCTAATTTTTTTTTTATTTTTATTTTGTTTTTTAATTTTTTTTCTGTTTTTTTGTGTTTATTTTCTAATTTTATATATTTATGACTTATAATTTTTGATTTATTTATTTTAATAATTTTATTTTTATAAGTCTCCACAAATGTTTTTTTAAAAAATTTTTTTTATTTTTTAATAATATTTTAAATTACTTAATATATTATATTTAAAATTTTTGCTATATTACTATTATTATTTACTATTTTATCTCTGCTGTTTTGTAGCTATTAATTGATTATATTTGTATTTTAATTAATACTTAATTAAAAAAGTTTAAATATAGTTTTTAAAAATCTATTTTATTTTTTTTTATTTATTTTATTTTAATTATCTTATTTATAAGAAGTATTAATTTAGTTTAATAATTAACCTTTAGTATTTTACTTTTTTTTTAAAATAATATCAGGAATAATTTTATAAAATTAAATAAAAATTAGAAAAAATTAAATAAATTAATTAATAATTTCTCTATATCTTATAATAAATTTTTAATTTATATATAATTAAGTTACTAATATTGTTATACTATATTTTATAAATTTTATTTTATACTTTTATCATATCCTTATTATCTTTGTTATTGTTATTATTATTATTTAAAATTTCATCTAATAAACCGAAACTGATTTTGATTTTTGGGATATAATAATCTATATTGGATATTAGAAAACTGTTTATAGATTTTCTAAATATAAGTACTTATATTTTCTTGCTTTTTTAGTTTTTTTATTATTTTTACTGTTATTATTGTTATTGTTGTTATTATTGTCACCATTATTATTATTATTATTATTAGTTCTAGTTTTTTTTTTTTTCTTCCCTTTCCCTTTCCCTTTTTCTTTTCTTCTACTTTTATTATATATAATTTAAAAAGATTGTTAGTAATTTTAATATAATTGTTAAAAATTTTATTCAATTTTCTTATTTTTTATAATAGTATTTTAAATTATTTTTTTTTAAATTATATTCAAATTTAAATATT
>JAJTUB010000026.1:0-82433 GCA_036971345.1 Dactylellina drechsleri
CTCGAAAATTTCTTTAAAAAAACTTTTTACCTATTGAAAAAAATTCAAAAAATTTTACTTTGATTTAAGAAATATCTAAAAAATTTTATTTCGACCCAAAAAATATTCCAACTCGGGGAAAGTTATTTTCAATTTTTTTTCCCCAGCTAAAGCCGGGGAATTCCCCGTCCCGACTCGATTTTTCCCGCCCCGATTTTAAACGCTAGTGCTTATTACCTTTATGTGTTGTTATAATTGAAACATCTTGGTTATAATTATTATCAAAAAGGAAAAAAGTATTATTATTAGAATTATAATATCTAAATTTTTTTTACTTAGCTAATACAATTCTGCATACACTATAGTTATTCTAAGAAAAGGTAATTTAGATAAAAATAAAATTTTTAAACTTTTCAATAATATATGCCTTTATATCCACAAAAGAAATATTCAAGTACCACATAATAATATAGATCTTGATATATTCCTTATCACAAGTTTCCAATATACCTCTAGTAGTATTAAACAAGCTAACTTTAATAAAAAAAATACCAAAAATATCACTCCTTTTTTTCTACAACTATATAATTGCTTCAAAGTACTTCACTACAACTATATATTCATCAAGATTATCAAAATAAATAATAAAAATAAATAATCAATTTTCCAGTACATTTATAATGTTTTGAATATTTAGTAAATACCATTTCTTAAGTATATCCATTATTTTTTTAAAAATAAAACTAATAAGATTATTATAAATATTTTTGTATATCAAATCTTAAATTATATTTTTAGCAATAATTCTCACTACATCATACTTTACAAATAAAAAGATATTAATAGTATCTACAATCTTAGCCACAGTCTATAAGTCTCCGACTTTAATAATTATTGAGTTATTAATTAATATCACAATATAGGTAATAACTAAAATAACTACTAATATATTTTTAATAAATTAAAAAAAATAATAACCATATTTAATATATAAACCTAATATTTATATAATCTTATTATACTAAAATCAATAATTACTACTATTAACAATAAAATTAAAGTATAAAAAATAGGTAATAAATAACATTACAACTTAAAAAATATAATATACATTAATTTATAAAAGCAGAGTAATCTTACAATTTAAAAATTATCTTGAGGTAGTAGGTAAAGTATTAACTATAAAATTATATATACAGTAAATAGTTATAAACAGATGGTAGATATATTTCCTGAAAATCAGAAGTTAATACTGATAACATATAATAGCTTATAACTCAGTGCTTATAGCTAGAACATATGTAGGTCTCTGTATGTATGGTTGATGATCAATTGATTATGTTCTCAATACATCGTAGATCCGCCTATTCTCTATTTATAGAGTGGTACGTATCGACCCGGCTGACGCCTTGTACGTATACCGCTACAAGATCTGATACTAATTATTTTTTTTATTTTGTTTTAAGTTTTTATGTATTTGTTTTTAAATTTTTAGTAGCTACTATAACTATTTAAGTAATTGAAAATATTATTTAAATATAAAATCTAAATATTAAAATTCAAAAATTATTTAGTATAATTTTTAATAATATTGCTAGGTCACCAGACAACTGATATCCAATTTTTATAGATTTAAAGTTTTAAAATTGGTTGGGGATAGTTTCTAATAAAATTAAAATTATAAATTTATATTGTATTATGTATTGAGATTTAGTAACTAATGGAAGTAATACTAATTCTTTATTATTACTCCAATTTATATATTTGAACTAAGTTTTTAACTAGATTTATGAAATCTGTTAACAGATTTTAGAAAATTAGAATAAAATTTTTTTAAAAATTTTTAAATTAAATAAAATTTGAGAAATATAAAGAGCGGTATAATAAAAATATAAAAAAAATAATAATAAAAATTTCTAAATATTTAATAAATTAAGAGGATTTATTTATAGACTTATAAAAACTAATATAAACTAATAAGTAAGCAAAATATTTTTAAAATTATATAATTGAATTTTATTAAAAATAATCAAATTTTTTAAAAAAATAAATTAATTAAATATAAATTTAGAGGATAAAGTATTTACTAGATTTAGTATATTTGGTTACAAACATAAAAAAGCTACTAAAAGAAATATATTTAAAATAAAAATTTATTTAAAGATTAAATAATAAATCACTTAAAACAATTAAAATAAAAAAATAAAAATTTAATTAACTAGAAATTTTAAAAAAAATACCATTTCAAATTCAATATATCTAATTATAAATATAGAAAAACTAATTTAAAAAATCTACTTAATATAAAAAATATTTCAAAAAATAAATAATTAATAACTTACCTAAAACAATTCAAACATAAATAAAAACAATAACTTTAAGTTATTCAAAATATAATTATACTATTCCAAACATATTTAAAAAAATGCTAAAAAACGATTTTTAAATATACTAAAATTACTAAAAATTATTTTTATATTATTTTATATTTATTTTTATTAAGATATCCTTCATCTACTATCTTAATTATTATAATTGATTTATTTAGAATTTTTTAAAACTATAAAAAAACTTCTTTCAGATACGTCGAAACTGCTATCATTTATATTACTTATAAAAATATTTTTAATATAGTGTGGAGCCTAGCTGTCGTCCCAACGTCCTATTGTCACAACACCCAAAAGCCGTCTTACGTCTGTTCTCAGTCGTCCCACGACTTTTTTTTTTTGCTGATGTATTTACAAAAATTAAGTTAATCTTTATAATTTTAAAATTTTAATTTACTAAAAAATTCTAAAAATATTTAATTTAATAAATCCAAATTAAAATATTGATAAAATACCTTCCGGAATTAATTAGTAAGTAGATTTTAAAGTTAGAAAATAATATATAAACTACAAAATTTTAAACAATTAAAAAAATAAAAGAATCAATAGGTTTTTAACCATAATAGTAATCAAAGATGCCTCACAGAATATAAAATAAAAAGAAAATCAAATAAAATAATAATTTATGATAATATATATAACCTATCTTACCTATCTTGCCTATCTTACCCATCTTACCTACCTGGCCTATCGAGCCTCAAAAAGTGTTGAGATTGTTGGATTTTTATGATTTTCAATTTTGGAGTTTCGCACACGGGGGGGTTCGAAAAACGCGCCGTAGCTGGGTGTGTTGCAGGTTGTTGCGCAACAAGGGAACTGCAGAGCTTATGTTTCATCTGCACGTCCCTCGGCTTGTTTCTGCAGATCTGGCCTGCATTGACTCCTCCGTGCTAGGATAGCAAATATAGCTAGCTGCTATGCCGTGCCTACTTTTATTTTTCAAATCTGCTAGGATATTAAAAAAGCTACAGCACTAGTGCGAAGGAAAATATACTGTTTTAGCAAATCAAAACTCAAAAGCTTTAAAAAGATATCGATAACACACTTATATCGCAAGAATTTATACCTCAACATTTCGGTTAAATCTTCGCGGTGAGCGTTTGGCATACGAGACGGGTTAAATCCAAAGCTGAAAATCCTCGGCTTTTTACACTCCCGATCCCGCCCAATCTTTTGTGTCGTTGAATATGCTCAAGCAATTCTGCAATCTGCAGTTATATGAGTAATCGAACCGCATTAGCAAGGATCAGATATGCTTATCACTTTTGCTTTGGATTCTTTGTCAAGCACGAAGTAGCAGGATAGGAATCTCAGCGGGTCCCGTTTCCAACCTGCTTTCTGCTGGCCCGTAGCCTCAACTATATATTCGAAGCACTGGAACCCCTAAACTATTTCTTGAACTACATGATCAATACGCTATCCTTCTCTCACTCTAGCAGTTCATCTCGAAGCCTCTACGAGGTAAATTTAAAACGCGAGAATTTCGAATCTTCGGCTCACAAAAAATCAAGCTTCAAAGCGTTGAGATATATACTTCGTCAGAAAGAATGAAGTTCTCCCTTTCAGTCGTAGGAGCCATTTCTGTCCTCTCCAGTGTAGCTCTTACGGCACCTGCACCGAATGCAGCTGCGGTAGCCATGCCACTCGAAGACCAATCTCCTGTGGGTGCACAACCTCGTATAGATATATTGAAACCCTTGTAACATTACAATACTAACAAACAAATTCCAATGCGTCGTTTTTGGAATACGGCAGAACCCGGAATTGAATAAACGCTGGGGTTTTGAGGTTTATGTTGAGCAAGGCAGTGGATCGTAAGATAGACTCTATGTTGGCCACGTGTTTTTGTTGTATAATTGCAGAAAGGGTGTAATTGCCGGGTATGTTTAGGTTACGCATTTGCTAACTTGGGTATGTTTTGAATGACAGCGGCGGCACTACCACTTGGGCACTTTACTTCACCGATACTACTCAATGTCAAAACATCCCTCAATGTTAATGCGGGTTCTAACTGGTGCATAGCGTACTGGAGTGGTGGATGTACTGACCAAGCTACTGGCGCATTCACGGGTGTATATAATCATGTGGGTACTTGGAGAAGTCTTAACTGCTGGCCTAATTAGAAGGACTAGTTCATACGTATTGGCTAAGCAGCAGCTTCTGTTGGAGATTGTAGTCCTTGCTTTAATGTATGAGATAGATAGAGATTATATAGTACCCATTTATATAAATTTATATCTATCTTATCATTTGGACAATCTCGGGACTAGTTGATCGCAGTCGCCAGACGATACAAAGTTCAAGACCAGTCATCAAAGTAATCTTATCAAACCCCTCTTGCAACTTAGAGTTACTCTCTCAGTAGGGTATTAGCGCGTTGCCACCACTGAATCTAAATCTTGAGAGGGAACACTGCGGATGCATGAACATGCATGTTAGTCTTGAAGCTAGACGCTTGCTTTGATAATTTCCAATCATCACGAGACTTGAAGAATTCCACCCCAAACTCTGGAAAGCCATTTCCCTAGACCTCCAACACTAACTTTCCAATTGAAAACTCTACAAGCGCTGCAACGATCAAGCCACAAGATTTTATAGGAGAAAATATGAGAATACTGCTCTCCCCATCTCTGAGCCGAATTTTCAAACCTTGTGGTATGGGTGTTCTTGATTCGAAGGGCTGCATGAATCAAATATAGACAGCGCGGAATAACAGCATAAATACTGTAACGCACCTATGCTCCCCATGTCTCATTCTCTTTTCTTTCAATCATAGGAACTAGAATACCCACCCATGAAATCCACTACGAAAAAAGACAGCAGCTGAATATTCAATAACTTAATTATTGATCTTTGGCAATGAAATAGAGCATGCAATGAGTACAGGGGAATAGGATCAGGTTATCTAGTCTCGATACTGCATGGTATCAATTTTCCTCTGTTCCGTCTTTTCCATTCGCAACTTTCAACCGGGGGCTGCTTCAGCACGCGGATCTCTTGAAACACTTTCCTAACTCGTCTGCTTAGGTCTGACACTACGGATCCATCGTGTCAATATACTGGTGATGATAATTTGACAGGCTTGACAGCGACGAGTTGTTTGTCAGGAAGAGTGCACATGTCCACATCATAGTCAAGTCCAGAACCGAGGCCAAACACTGAGGTATTCTGAAAAGCGTGTCAGAATTGTAGAGATCCAACTTATACTAGTAAACCGTTAGCAATAAATCAGATAGAGAAAGCGCATCCAAGTCTTCGTCAATAAGGGTTTCAGCAATTTCGGTATTCAAACGACTCTATTAGTTCGTCCAATTATTAGCACTAGTCAGCACAGTTTCAATCGAGCTTTTGAAGTCATAATCCTCGAGTTCTCCAACGTCCATGCTTATCACTGCTCCATATCCTAGGAGGTTTCTAATCGAAGAGTTGTTATTCATGATTCCTGTTTACCAATTAAAACTTCGGCTATACCTTTCATACCTACGGATGGGGTTAATAGTGTAGTTTCGATGGCTGCCTTCAAGATCCCTTAGGAGCTAGGGAAAATGTGGAGATCTGTATGATTTCTATATTGAGATCGTATTGACAGCCACGAAGAGATGGAAGCATGTGTGAATAAACTTTTCGTTTGGTCCTTCTGATTATGGATACGTAGTAGCTTGCGAGTAAAAAGAGTGGGGTAGTATTATTGGTTGGTTGGGAATAGATACAACTGCATACATGTACTCCTGTATACTACTATGAGCATATGAGTCGGGAAAGGCTGGGAAATTTAGGAGTTTGTGCTATATTACAGAATACTAAGAGCAATAGGGAAGAAACACACAGTACCTTGATGATCACTAGGAACCCGAAGTAGCTGACGTGGGCGCCAATGGTGGCTCAGAATCAGCGCCTACGAAACGTTCAGGCCTCTCGCTCTCCTATTGCCACCATGCGTTAGCACCGCTTGCTTTGGCCTAATATCTCGAATTGAGTAAGAAAAACTGTAACAAGCTAAAGAGAAATCTTGAATATCGGCTGTGTTGCAGCAGAATCGATTGTAATTTCTGAGAGCGTAAGAAATAAATGATATCCAATCAATATTCCAGGCAAACATCTAGAGATATATCGATGACAGACGAATTAATCGAACTCGCGAACTACCTCCAAAGTAGCTCCAAAGATATTATCGGAATGCCTGACTAGTCTTTTTGTTGAAATATTTTGATGTCAACCAAATATCTCGATCGTTTCATAGCCTCAAGAAGCCGCCGAACTACACACACCTTAAGCTTAAAAATATGGTTTATTAGCAAACTACTTACTATAAATTCCCTGTTGCTGGGTGTGGTTGAAGTGTTGACCCAACGCCTCCCTACCGAGCTGAACCTTTCGTATCCAATTAATGCGGCGACCGTTTCGAGCAACCCGATTCAAGCGAGAAGTCAAGGCGTCGAACCAGGCACACCTACCAAACTGGCGTCTTTGCACGTTCTACTCCCACCGAGAGCTTACAAGCAAGAGGGGAGCCGCCGCAAGAGGCTCAGGCTACGCAGTTTTTAATCAAACAAATCAGGGTGTCCGTATCAACGAATCCTTTGGGAGCGGTGTTCTATGAACGCACGCATCCTGCCCCCAATCCAACCGCAGCAGATAATTATATCAAAGATGTTACCCTTATCGCCAAGAGACAAACAAGTCCGGAAGCGCCATCGAGAACTTCAACCGAACGAGAGCGGAATTTTTCAGATATTCTATCAAATATCCATACGGATATCCAGCCACTCTTGAGCTTCTTCGATAATAGGCAGACTACTTTGACCGAAGATACCAGCCTGACGATCACCGTGCCTAGCCAGATAGCTACGAGCTACTACGATAATAGGCAAACTACCCTCATCGAACATACCAACCCGATGATCCCACCACCCACCGACGCACCTTCGAGCTTCTTCGATAACAGACGGACAACTTTTGGAACAGAATATCCACCAGCGTCCACCTCTCCCCTACCCACGGACCTTAAGATCTCAATCAGTACAGTTAGCTATCTAGATGGTCGAATCGCTACGTTGACGCTACGTTGACGCTAGGGACCAAGTACCGCACTTACCCCACAGGCGTGAAATCTCTTTTCAAAGCAAGCTACACCGAAGCGGACCTGCCAGAATACTCGGCTACCCGTTTCACACACGTACACTACTTCGTCGGTCAGTATCTCGGAACTCTCGTCGCTATTCTGTTCGGGTCGTTGTGGATGTCCGTTTATTTAGAGGTATCGCATCTCGAGCTATTCTACCAAATTTCAAAACCAGGTGGTGCTCGGGTTGAATCTACATTGTCTCATACATATTTAAATAAACTCTCTTTCTCGATACCTTTTATCTCACTGCGTTACCAACATTGGGGTGTATTTTATACTTCGGTTGCTATACTACTCGCAATAGTTGCCCTGCCGCCCTTCGCTTCTTCTCTTTTCAGAGTCCAAATCCCCGACATCTGTTTCGACGATCTATTAACGCACAATGGAGATCAGATACCTTACTGCTTCCCGAGCTTATTTGTTCAAAGATGGCCTGTTAGGGCGGTGGAAGTCGTTTTAGCGCTAATAGGGGCATCCGAAATCGTTCTTCTCTATGTGCTGTGGAAAAGAGGGAGATTCGTCTATGCGCCCGTCACATCGATAGCTGGAGTTGCCGTTCTAGCCCAGGATCCTGTTTTCAGATACCAAATACATGCACGTGATACTGACTCCAATGATGGATGATTTGCACTTATGACTTGCCATTTAACCCACGTAACCGGACCTGGAGGAGACTGTAGTCATTCAATTGTCGTCATACCACCAAAGACCTCATATGCAAGAGAAAATTTGCCTGGTATCTCAGCGATGTTCTCCTACTATCGATCGGTCTACTGGCAACCCTATCAGAAACCTCGGGGTACCGAGAGCATAGACGAAAACCGTTCCGTCCTCCCAATTTGGCTGATGACCTTTTTCTGGATCTACCTAGCGATTTTGTTTGCATTGGTTGTGGTGTACCGGTTTTCACGATCATTTCTTGATCCGATCTTGAATTCTGAGACGATAGAGGTCAAGGTCGTGATCAGGCTCATGCCGACCATCATTCAGGCCTTTTGGGCAGTATTGAATAGAGGTAAATTGAATTAAATAGTACCCGAGATATTTACAAGGTTGACAAAATGACTAACTATCCACCGCTTTTAGATATTCAATGTTTCAATCCATATTACAACCTCTCAAAGCGTAATGCTCCCGCAGAAAAGTCCCTTTTATTGTCCTATGTCCACACAATTCCTCTTTGGACCTCTTTCAAATCTCTCATCAAAAGAGACTATTTTGTAGCATTAACATCCACAATGGCCCCTTTCGCAGAAATTCTAACCATCTTGATCCCATCTTTCCCATAGACTCGGTCTCAGGTGTTCAAAGCTAGTTTGTATACCGGATACTTGACAATCGCGCTGAGCGGCTCGATGCTGATAACCCTTAGCGCAATCATAATTCTATCGTATAAAGTAAAACTTCCAGCAAAACCTGATACTGTCGCGGGCGTAGTATCATGTGTTTGGAAAAGCAATATGATCACCCAGTTTGATGGTCTATCTATGTTGAACGAGAAACAGATGAGACATGTGCTGAGTGAGGAAAAGAGAACGTATGGGCTCGCATATACAGTTGAGGAGATGGCGTTAAACAGGTGGTTATTATGAGGAGGCTTATTTGAATGCTTGAATTTAGTTTGATCGAACCAATCACTGTGATAATGTGATTTATACCGGTCCATCTGCTAATAAATGAAAGGAAAATTTAGAGAAGTTGGCATTTCTTGCGATATTGATAAATCGAGATATAATATTTAATAATTTTAAGCCTACATAGCTCTAGGAATACTCTCCATGCTATTCAGATGAGAGCTATTATAATTTTTTGCCATTTATTCTAGCACCATATAATATACGGAACGTAGGAGTCGGCCTGTGCCGAGCTCGCGAGACTGGGCCATGGGAACACCTGCCTTTCTGTCGCGCTGATCTCTCAGTGCCGTTAACCCGAAGCGCTCTCGTTGCTGCTAATGGTTGTGCGCCGCCAGCACAACTATATTCTTGAAAAACATGGTTTTCGTCATTTACTCGCCTGAACTACTCTGTGCGATAAATACGACTCTGTTTGCCCTACTCGTTTTAGCAGCATTTACCGCCGACATTTGTTAGAAACTTGTAGCTTTTGGCATAACCGCATGTTTCATGAACTACTAGTGATCCCCACCAAAAAAAATCTCAAATTCGATTGGCATTATTAAAAATTCCCTTTTTTTGTTATTTTTTACTTTCCGCTATGCAAGTGATTTTTCTATTAGAATTGTATAACTGCAAGGTATGGCCAACTGCCGACTAGGTTCTGTTTCCCATGTTCATAGAGCGGCCTATAATTACTACACACGGCCAACCGCCATAACTCTCAATACCAAACATATCTATCCTTCCTTGTCGTCGTCATAGCGTGTTTCACCGAAGTTACCGTTACCGTCGTCGTAGCGTGTTTCACCGAAGTTATCGTTATTGTTGTCGGCATCGGCACGAGCTTGGTAATCGTCGAGTAGTTCATCAGTGTCGTCGCCGACATGACTGTGACGGTCGGCGCGGTGCAGGTCTGTGTCATCGAAGTTTGCAGAGTATTTCCGTTCGGCGCTACAAAAAAGTTGGCTGATTTCAAGAGAAATAAGAAAGAAAAAAACAAGCGTAGATTCGGTCAGCATTTAGCATTTTAAGATGGCAAAAGCTAGAATCAGACAGGAGGAACCATTACCTGACTCTACAATGAAACCGTTCGCGTCGTGCATTAGGAGAAAGTATGGGATGGCTGTAAGAGAAGAAATCCCTCCGTCAGCTATCGAATTGCGCTGAGGCAGAAATATGATCCACCAATCAAGAGAATCTGAGAATGCTCTCTTCGGCCGCGGGCTATTAGAAGAGGCGGAAGGAGAGGCACGCTGTGTTTACTCACTGGTATCAACCACACTCGGGAGCCAATAATAAGGAGACGCGTTTATACCCGTAAAAGTCTGTACGGCGTTGCTACTCGGTGTGTTTCCTGGTGGGTTTTGCAAGCGACAAAATTTTAGTTATGAGATTGGATCGATTGCGGATATATTATGGCCAATGGATCTTGTTCACAGTTTGAAGCGAAGAAATAAAAACCCATAAAAAAGCAAGACTGATGGAATACGAACCTGGTATTACTTGTAGAATATAAGGAGCTGTTCCGCCCGTCCAACTCACAGGATACAGGACCCCATTTTCAACGCCTTGACTGTATTTTTCGACGAATGGAGATTTGTCAGGGATCTACGCTTATGAAATTGGAAAAATACGGGTTCAATGTACTTACGGCGTACTCAGAGTTAGCTGAGCCTGTGCTATCGGTAGTACAGCTGCTACTACAGCAAATATCGAGAGGAGATTCATCATCGAAGAGCGTAGAGTAAATGCCAAGGTAAAGGCTTGTTTTAGACAGTTGCAGTTCAAGATAGCGACGTAGAGGACAATGTTGTTTTCTTATGGGAAGGTAGGCTGGTTCAGTATCTGAAATTAATCTTTTCTCCCCAAGTATAACGGTCTTTGTTATTTAGAGAGCTGGATCTTGCGGCTTTCCTGGGTCTATTTATACCTATATCTCTGCTGGGACAAACCTCCCTTCAATTTTACTCCAGTTCAGTTCATAAAAAAAGGGTCCCTAGGATCCTATTATTCTTCAATTAGAATTTTGAAGCATATGGTTGCTTTTACCGCTCATTCACATCAGTGAAGGCAGCTCCACAGGTTTCTCCAAGAATAGTACATCACATGCAATCCGGGGCTGGAAGCGACCTAACCCTTGCAGCCTTATTGGTGCTAACTGATTTCTGGGCTTGCAGAAAATTGATAATATTGAATCTTACATGTTGGACCCTTACTATGTAAGCATTGGCCCGTCTTGTTGGACGATGACATGTTAGGCCCCATGTATTTGTTGTCTTCCCTATGGGGCTGAACTGGGCATCGGCGACCAAACCACACGCGCTAAAACAGAAAAAATATTCCCAAATGACAAAAAAAAAGCTTATATCGTAAGCGAAAATAATATCAGAACAGGGCTGGTATAAAAATAGCAATTTCTTCTCTACCACACCCATAAGCTGGCATTAGGAGCAACCTTACCACCATAATTATTTATTTTTTTTGATCAATATAATAATATATTTTATACGTGAAAAATCAGGCCCTAACTCTGTAGGATAATAAGACGTGCCGAATATATGGGATTGGCCCTGGAGAACTCACCTGGGACGTTATAAAAATTGGTATAAAATTAAAGTTATATTAATCCAAACCAAGGACAAAAGCTAGAACGACGCATACGCAGCTAGAGCATACATTCAGTGTTGAAATAAGTACTGTCCGCCTAGGAACAGCTTCGAGTCACTCCCCGAACAGTCGCAAGTTTGCTCATATGTGTAAGAATCGGCACAACGGGTGCAAGGTATCAAGGTAATACCAGCTTATGTCACAAGATTTCTAGAATAGATAGGTGTGTATGTTCGAATTATTACTTAAGTTATTGCTTGATTTTTTAATTATATGATAACAGAATTACAGATATTAAATAGATATATAATTTATATAGAAAAAAATATAAATTTATGAATTGGATAAAGGAGATAACTTGTGAACTAAACAAAGGAGATAACTTGTAAACTGGATAAAGGATATAAGTTTATAAACTAAATAAAGGAGATAATTTATAAACTGGATAAAGGAGATAATTTATAAACTAAACAAAGAAGATAACTTGTAAACTAAATAAAGGAGATAATTTATAAACTAAATAAAAGAAATAACTTATAAACTAAATAAAAGAGATAATTTATAAATTAAATAAAAAAAATAACTTATAAACTAAATAAAGGAGATAATTTATAAATTGGATAAAAGAAATAACTTGTGAATTGGATAAAAAAGATAACTTATGAACTGGATAACAGAGATAACTTATGAACTGGATATTTTTATTCTTGTTTTGGATTATATTATTCTTGTTGTGTTTCTTTGATTTATAGGATTGCATAAATGTTTTCTATTGTTATATGCAGGGTATTACTAATGTTTATAATTTTTTGTTGTAATTTATTATGTTGTTTGAGCTTTGTTATAAGATTTTCTTTTTTAGTATTGATGTTTTGTTGATGTTTTGCTTGAATATCTAGGATTTTTTTAGGTTTTTTTTTGTGTTGGTATTGTTTGCTAACCTTAGGTGGTATTAGGCCTTGATAGCAACTTTTTCTTAGAATCTTTGGAATAAATTCTTGTTCTTTTTTTGGCGGTATATTTAAAATTAATTCTTTTTCAGGCTTTAAATTATCTAAACTTTTTGATTTATTTTCTGAGTTAAGTTGGATAAGTGGCATTTCTATTTTTTTTCATTCCTAATACTCCTAGTATTTCTTAAAATATTCTTATTGCATAGCTACCAGCTCCTAGTCAATGACTCTAGACTTCATTTCACAGAATACAATTCTTAGTTTCCAGATTTTTTATTGGAAGGTGTTGTATTTTGGGTTTTACTGGATACTATTCTGAATTTCTGGTGGATTCTTTTTAAAGTCAGGGTTTATAGCGAAGATAAGGTGCCCGGAAGATTCGAATTCATAAAATAAAAAAAAAGAAATTTCTTCACTATCAGGATAAAATATTAGTAGTCACAATTTCAAAATACTAATTAACTCGATTATTAAGCTAATAAAATTTTAAATATTAAATAAAATAACAGGCTCTACATCATTAAATAAATCTTAATATTAAATAACAAGATCAATTAGTATAACTACTATAAATCATACAAGCCATTCTAATACAAAAATCTCAGATTACAGATATTCTTCATTTATTAAAACCTAGTTTATTAAGATGTTTCTCATAAAAAATTTAAAAAAATTATCCCAAATATCTAACGTAGCTAGCTAGCTCCCAAGTTAGTTTATCATATCCCTTCTAATAAACATAATATTCAAGCTGATTGTTCTATCTTCAGAAATCAAGTAGCTCTAAGACTTCGTATAATACATTACCATCTTTATTAACAATAATTAATAAAAACTATTTTTCCTAATTCTAATTTAAAAAAGCATCATTCCTAGAGTATTATAACAAATTAATATAAAAAATTAGGTAAATTCTCATTAAAAAGGAAAAATCAAGTTTATATACTCTATTTCCTACAAACTTAAAAATTCAAAAAGGTTCTTTATTTTTATTAAATAGTTTTAAGTACGGCCTGGTAATTAAAATATTATACATATCTAGCCAAATTTTGTTATTTTTTTTATAACTAATAGCAAGCTTTCTTTTTTTATTAGTTTATTTTTATTATATTTGTATAATGTAGTTAATTTCGGCTTTAAGAAAATCTTATAATTTTATTATTTTTACTATAAAGTCAAAGGCTCGTATATTTTAGAAAACTATTTTTTCATTAATAATTATTATTTTAGAGTTTTAGTTATAATTAGTTATAAATAATAAGATTCCTATAATTTCTGAGATTTTATTATTATAGTAATATTTAACCAATAGTAACTATTTTATCCAATCATCTTATTAATAATTAATATAAGTTTGGAGATATTGTTTGATAATAAAATTAATACATTCAATTTATCTATCAATCTATAAATAATATGCTATATTTAGTCTATAGTAGATTCTTAATTTCTTATTAACCTTATTTTAAAAGTTATTTAGAAAGTTAGTACCTTTATTTAATATAATTTTTTTTAATAGTTCATAAAATTTCCACACATTTCATAAAAATATTTTTACCAGCTTTTTAGTATTGAGTTTTTTACTAATAAATAATAAATAAATCATTTTAAATAATTTATATATAATTATTAATATTACATCATATTCTCCTTACTAAAGCAGTTTTGTGATAAGGTTGAATAAAATACTACTCCAATTTTTTTCTAAAATTTATAATAACTATAATAGTCTTTAAAGTACGCTTTGTGAGACTTTCATTCTACAACATATATAACAATTATTAACATATTTATCAACATTTTTCCTAATTCCTTTCCACATGTATTCTTTTTATACAAGTTCCAGAATTTTTACTCTTCCAGAATATTTAGTAGTTAAATAATCATGATGTTTTGATAGTATTTTAGTTTATATTTTATCATCCTATAACACTATCTTTTTTGTGTTATGGAATAATTGTTTATTATATTCCTTAAATTTGGAGATTTCTATTTTAAAATATTTATTTTTGTTTTGTTTAAAAATTTATAAAATATTTTAAATATATTTATCTTTTTTGTATGCTATTTTTTAGTTGAGTTATATTGTTAAAGTGCTTATTTATTAAATTTTTTTAAATAAAATAAATATTTTAATTTAATTTCTAATTCTTTTATTTTTTTTTTCTAAAAGGAGGTTTTTTGATTTTCTTATTAAAACATTGGTTTTAATATTAATTTTTTTAGGGATAAATATTATTTTATAGTTAAATCATAATATATATTTTATCTATTTTACTTATCTTTATTTTAGTTTTTGTTTTATCATAAAGTATTTAAAATTTTTGTGGTTTGTAAAAATATAAATTTATATAAATACACTTATTAGATATTATTTTTAATTTTATAATACTTAGACAACTAATAACAATTCCTTATCATAAATATTATAGTTATATTTAGTAAATAACATTTTTTTTAACCAATAAACTATTAAATATTATAGTCTATCTTTATATTTCTAAAATAAAATTATAGCACAAATAAAGTCTAATATGTCTATTTTGATTTTAATTTTTAATTCTGGGTTTTAATGTTTTAAAATAAGTTTTAATACAAAAGTTTTTTGGAAAATTCTAAATGTTTCTTTTTTTTTGTTTTTTTAATGAAATAGTCGATTTTTTTTTATAAGATTGTATAACAGTTTTGTTATTTTAGCATAATCTTTAATAAATTTTTAATAAAAATTTATAAATTTGAGAAATAATTGTACTGCTTTAATAATTTTAAAATTTTCCTTTGGTTCTTTTTAATTAAGAATATTTTGTATTTTTTCAAAATCTATTCTAATTCCGTTATTTTCTATAATATATTCTAAGAATTCAGTTTCTTTTATAAAAAATTTACATTTAAAAAATTTAATATAAAATCTGATTTTCTAAAAAGCTTTAAAAACTTTTTTAACATACCATACATATTTTTTTTAGATTTTACTATAAATATATATATTGTCTAGGTATACTATATAGAATTTATTTAAAAAAAAATATAGGGTATTATTAATATATATTTAAAAAGTAGCAAGAGTATTAATAAGTTTAAAATATACTATCTAAAATTCAAAATGTTTATATTTTATTTAAAAGACAGTTTTTTCTTCATTTTCTTCAGCTATCCTAATTTGATTAAATATATTGTAAATATTTAGTTAGATATAATACTTAACTTTTTTTAATTAATCTAATATTTCATCAATCTGTAGTAAAAAGTATCTATCCTTAATAATAATAATATTAAATTTCCTTTAATCAATATAAAAATATAGTATTCTGTTTTTCTTTGTAATAAATAAAATAAAGGCTTTTCATAAGCTATTTAATTTTCAAATAAATTTTTTATTAAGATTTTCTTTTATTTATAATTTTAGTATTTTTAAATGCTTTTTGTTTATAGACTTTAGTAGTTTTTATATAAATTAAATTTTTTTTTTTATTTTAATCTTTATATTTATAAGTTGCCTTAGTAAAAGGGTATTTTCTTTTTTTTTTAAAAAGATTTCTTCTAAATTTTTATATTTCAAAGGTAGTTTAATTGTAAATTCTATTAAATTTTTATTTTATTTGGATTTAAATCTATAAATAACATAAGTGGATTCTTATTTCAAGGTTCTTTTAAATACTTTAGTGCTAATAATAATAATTTTAAATAAATATCCTAATTTGATTTTTGATTTATTTTAATTCATTATAACTTTATATTTTTTATGCCATAAATTTTTAAAGTTGAAACTCTTTATTATATTAATAATATTAGCTTGAATTGTTTTTTTATGTTCTTTGATTTTTATTGTAAATTAAGTTATTTCTTTGATGATTTTCTTATTACCATTAAAATATTTTATAGTTTTAGGAAATTGTTTCTATTTAATGGGGAAATTGTTTTTAATTGCAAATTACTAACTCATATAGATGTTGGTGTCGCTATTATTTAGATAAGCGATTGTATGAACAGGATGTTAAAATTCAGAGTACAAAATAATAGGGATTTTAATATAAAATTTAAAAAAAGTTTCTGTTTCTTTAGGATTTAAATAAAAAAAGATATTCTACAATATAAAAGAGATTTGTGGTATTCTCTGAGATTCTTGGGATTTGTAAAATAATGGGTTTATTTTGCCTTACTATATATTACTATTTATGGTTAGGTTTTTTTTTTTTTTGTTTTAATCTTTTTGTTAAAGTATACCTTGTAATTAATAGTTTTTATAATTTTTTTTATTTCTTATTAAATTTTATTATATATAATTTCCCACAAATTCTAGTTACGTGTAAGGCGAGAATCTATTTTTTATTAGTATTTTCTATTATTTATAAATCCTAACTTAGATTGAAGAATTATAATATATGTAAATAAAGTTTTTTTAAAATATTAATTAGTATAATAGCCTTCTTTTTTATAACCCTTATTTCTACAATATATGCAAAGATTTAATGAGCGGTATTTGTCTTTTTCTTTTTTAATTAACTATCCTTGGATTTGTTTTATAGACTAATCCATTAGTTCTGGCCTAAAATACTGATTTCCCTAGGTCAATGGTGGTTCCTGAGGATTATATCTACTTGGAAGGTCTTGTGGTTTCTATTACTGCTGTAGTTTTTGAGGCAAACCAATATTAGTGGTATTCCTGGTTTTTTTCTTCGCATCTAAAGTTTGTTAGTTATTGTCAAGCTTTTAATATAATACCACAAAATTGTCAACATCTTCCGGAAGTTTATTTTTAGTAATCAGAAATTTCTCGATTTCTATACAGAAGTTGTTACATAGGTATGCTATCTAGATGGTGTTATTGTAATTAAAGTATTTTATGAGCTTTCAAAATTCCATCAAGTATATTGAGAAAGGTTTATTAGCTTGTCTTAAAACTTGTAGTTCTTGTTTTGTTGTTCCAGCAGGGTCAAGATCTCTGAAGGCTTTATTTAGCCATTCAGTAAACTCCCCATAAGTAGCCCAGTTGTACAGGTTAGTGTCATTGTTGTATTTATTAAACACAAGTTCTTGCAAATTTTCTTTCAAAAAACTAATTGTATACGAGATCTTTTTTTAGTGGGTGTTAAATTTAATAAACTCTCTTTTAAATTTGTTATTTAGGATCCCAAAGAAATTTTTTAACTTATATAATTTACTGCCATCAAATAGCTCGGGGTCTGGAAATTTGATTTTATCATTAATTGATAAAAACACAGGGATATTCTGCAACTTCATCTACTCGAATACTACCAAGAGTGTCTTAATTTAGGAGGTAGTAAATCCTAGAATAGCAATCTGAATTTCTACTAACTCCTCTGCAGCATCTTTTTGCTTTTCAGATATCTTAGCACTAAATAACATCTTGGTATTAAGTTAATAAGATTGTAAAGCAACAAAGTGTAAAAATCAGCACAACAGGTATAAGGTATCAAGGTAATACCAGCTTATATCACAAGATTTCTAGAATAAATAGATATATATATTCGAATTGTTACTTAAATTATTACTTAATTTCTTAATTACATGATAACGGAATTACAGGTGTTAAATAAATACATAGTTTATATAAAAAAGGATATAAGCTTATAAACTAGACAAAGGAGATAATTTATAAACTAAATAAAGGAGATAACTTATAAACTGGACAAAAGATATAAGCTTGTGAACTGGATAAAAAAGATAATTTGTAAACTAAATAAAAAAAATAATTTATAAACTAAACAAAGAAAATAACTTGTAAACTAAACAAAGGAGATAACTTATAAACTAGACAAAGGAGATAACTTATAAACTAGATAAAGGAGATAATTTGTAAACTAAACAAAAAAAATAACTTATAAATTGGACAAAGGAGATAACTTGTAAACTGGATAAAGGAGATAACTTGTAAACTAAACAAAAAAGATAACTTGTGAACTAAACAACGGAGATAACTTATGAACTGGACATTCTTATTCTTGTTCTGGATTGTGTTGTTCTTGTTGTGTTTCTTCGATCCATAGGATCGCGTGAATGTTTCCTACTGTCATACGCAGGGCACTGCCAGTGTCTATGATTTCTTGTTGTAATTCATCATGTTGTTTGAGCTTTGTTACAATATGTAATTCTCGAGGATCTAGTGAAATCGGTGTGCGACCATATCCCGGTTTGATTGCAAAACTAGATATATTGCCGATCTTGGATTATCATTGAACCAGAATGTGCGTTAATTTCTGTATCCAAACTTGGTTTTCGTTGTGATTACAGTATACATGTTTTTGGAAACACTATTTAAACTCGCGGCTCCGACATGCTTTAGATAGCGAGACGATATAACTCCGAATCCGATAATTCCCAACTTAATGCGGAAAGTTTTAAACTTCATACTATATTCTGCTTCCACGTGATATTTACTCTTTAGACTTTGGAAGAAATCTTTCTTATTCCTCGATTTCCTCTTTTGTTTGAGAACAGTACACCCCATAATAATCCCGTCACTTTAACAAGTTCGTGCAATCCATTGAGTACAATTGCAGGAACGCGGCATCCCCATAGCGAACGTGGCTGTTGTGCGTCTTTCGTAGACGCACCAATTTAATTACTAAGGTTTGAGACGTGTTTCCATAGCGCCAAGGTGTCTGACCGCAATAACGCTTACACGCGCATACATCTCGCTCTACTCTAGAGATCTAGCCGGAGATCAGAGAGTTTCGATGAGCGTGGGTATCAACCTTGGCGCCCGAGTGACCGCTATAATTACTCCCGTTCTTTCTTCTCGATCTGCTTTCGAATTCTAGTAAGCCAAATATCGCAATAATTTGGCAGTTTCGGGCCTTTTCTATGATGGCGGATCAAGAGAAGTCAACGATGATGCGCAACATCGGATCCACTGCAGGACTTGTTATGCAGTCATTCCTCAAAAAGGCACTTTTGTTTATGTCAAGGCGCTTCTTTGAGATATATTTGTAACCTAAACTATCTCGCGCGAGATTCCAAACTTGAGGACACATTCTAGCTCACATTTTCGCGTCGGTCGCAAACAGTCGTTCAATAACCAATTCAAGACAGCATCGTCCTGAAGATTTCATCGTTATAATGTCTTCTATAGCATCCCCAGTTCGGGAACTCGGTGAATGGGCCGACAGCTCGACATACAGCTTAACGGGAAAAGTTCTCCTCGAGGATCTCTTGTTCGTCATTTATACCGACGAGCTCCTCTGCGAAGCTCCCTCAAAATCTGGACCAAAAGATGGAGAGACATGGCATTTTGATTGCTTCTTGGAGTTCTATAGCGATCAAATTCGACGGTGCGAAGCTATTGACAACCGTATACAAGAGTTACTTGAATTCAGCGCCAAGTATCGGAGTCTAGACAAAATTACTTCATGGCTAGAAGAAACAAGAGACATTTTAGAGACCCGTGCTTTGAATCTCTTTTACGAAGCGACATTTTGTACAATGTACTCTGAATTTAGCCAAGTGCGAGCATGAGGGGTCAGGGCGTCTTTAGCTAGCCCGTTACTTTCATCCGCGGTTAGTTTGAACTAACCAATTCGACCACCAGCTTTATATTTACCACAATCTGTATTGGTATTTCGAATGTTTCCGGCCTTTTGTATCTTACTCATATTGTGTGCTTGCCTCAAAGGTAAGATGGGAGATTGAGAGACCTGCAAAACTTGCTAGGCTTAAGGAAGAACACCTGTATTTAGTCCTTTGTGTTCAATTAGGACATAGGAGCGGGCAAGCTATATGTTGTCACCAGCAGCCATCTTGTCCAGCAAATTCTGACCAAAATTACCGCACAGTTGCAATGCTGTACAGCTGTAACGTCGAATTCAGGCACCCAAAGGCCTCCACACAATTCTGCATGCGGATATATCCTGTTTTGGGCAATTGATATTTTGCAACATATGAATTGGCGTTGTCAGCACCATCCCAAATAACCCATCAGATTGCATCGGTTTGTGACGTTGAAAATTCGTGGTAATACCTTCCAAGCACTTCCCAGGGAATTGAGTGGAAATTTTCAGGCTGGAGATGGAATTTTTATGAGACTATTCGTATATTAGGCTATATGATAATAGGAAGTAAAGACATGAGATATCGATTCCATACAGGGTACCCTTCTCAATTAAGAAACACAAGCTCCATAATCTGTAATAAGAAGGATTCAAAACAAAAAGAAATTAAAGAAGTAGAAAGTAAAGTCTGGTACAACAGTAATAAGTTTCACAATCAAGATATTTCACAGCATTTGCACTGTGCCATATCCTTCCACATTTGAGCCACCTCTTGTTTCTTCTTGGCCCTTTGGCGTTCCGCTTCTTCATTGTCCATTCTCTTGAAGAAGGCTTCAAATCCGCCTCTTGGATGCTCCACTTGTCCTGGTGGCGCATTCGCGTAGTCAAACTCTTCCATGATGACCGCTTCACCCGGTTGGAGACGGTCGGCAATGTATCGCTTGCCAAATTTGATACCTTCCACGTAGGCTCGAGCGCTCCACTTTTCTTCAGAGAGGTTAAAATCTTTGTCATAGTTGGTGCCTTTGATTTTTATCATAATGCTTTGGTTTGGGTTGTTGTGCTTAGCGTCGGCAAAGCCTTGACGAAAGTCGTCGAAAAGGTGAGGGAACGGCCAGTCGATGGTGGATTTGAGCCATTCTCCTTTGCAGATGTTGGTATCAAGCTCGGTGGGATGAATATTGGCGGGAGCGGTTTCAAGGGATGTCAAAGAAACACCGATAGGGTTTGGAGGTGGATCACCGAATTGACCGTCATGCTTGAACTCATGACGAGCGAGTCCGGTAATGTGGTCGGATCCACGAAGAACTTGGGTGCGAATCTTAGCTTGGCTGCCCTCACCAACAATCGATGAATGGACAGGGCTGAAGGTCTCTTTGATAACTTCGAGAGGAGTCCCTGTGGATTGAGGAGGGGTTTGAGGAACGATAGAAATTGTTGGGGGTCGGTTCTCGTTATTCATATTGGGAGAGTATGAAACACTGATGTTGTGGTAGACTTTGATTTTTGGTGGAGGTGGTGGGCTAAAGAAGTGGCGGGTTAAGGAAGTGGCGGGTTAAGGAGGTCTTCTTCTTGCCGGTACAGATATTTAAGTGCGAGAACCGATCGTTCACCTTCTATCTTCCGTTGCTTTTCTATGTTGAATGATTAGTATAGTAAATCGTTGCAACGTTCTTGGTCCGAAGATGAAAACTCGCTGGCTTGGTGAAGTCGCTCTTTGATTTCCTCGGTGCCTTCCTTCTTTCGATATTCGGTCCGGTCTGTCTTGGCTGTACCGATGTATGTCTTGATGGTTAATGCAAAGTTTATCGAAATATATGCAAGAAAGAATTAATAGATGCAGAAAGATAGAAAACTCGGTCGTAGAAAAAGTCTTAGAAAGAGATAGTGTTTTTTAAAGCTGCTCCTCGTTCCGGTTGCCACGTCTTCGCTCAACCCTGGATACGACTATCACAAAAGCTAAGAAAGACAATAGAGATGAAATAATGACAATAGTAACTATTGAAGATAGCTTCACGGTAGTATTGAAGTATTTAATGTAGATTTCGGCATCAAAGTTTGAGGTCGGCATGATTAGGCTTGTTAAAGGCTGATTCGAGATTACTACTAGTGGGGGTTGCTGAGAGCAGTGGTGAGATCGAAAATATAAAATTCTCGGCAAGCTAGGGAAGGTGCTCAGTATTCTTTAAATTTTGCGGCCATCCATAAGTTAAATACAACGTTGACTCTATTTCCTTTCATCATGCCCACCCTACACCATCGTAATACTCATATCGAGACTTTTGACACTCATAGAAATTTGTCGTAATTTAATTTCACTGTTGATTGTTAAATTCGTCCAATAAATCGAGATAATTATGCAGTAACTAGCGAGTTGGAGTCTTTTATCCTGTGTCTCATTATGGAGCCTTTCACACGGAATATTTCAGATGGGATATCTTATATTTTTGATGATATCACTTGAATTGTCACGTTGAATTATGAAACACGTCCACCAACGTTCAAATACGATCTTATGGTAAAGAAAACTTATATTCCACAAAGGGCCTGAAACTCCTATACACAAAGAAATTCAAAAGAACGTATTCTAAAATATGATCTATCTACGCCAAAGTTGCAACCTGTTAACCCATTTATTCTCAAGCTCTTAAGTTGCGGCAGATGGCGATGGAGTGGCGCTCGCATTGTCGGCAGATGTCGAAGAAGCTGCGGCACTATTAGTGGATGACGAAGCAGCTGCAGCTTAAGTAGCAGCAGGGGCCGCGGAAGCGGAGGCCGAAGGAGACGAAGTGTCTGTGTCTGTATCCGCTCCGGTATCCGTATCGGTGTCGGCAGTTGTATCTGCATCTGTGCCGGTATCATCACCAGTATCTGTATCATCACCGGTATCTGTGGTATCCGCGGCGCCATTCTTGCCCTTCTTTTTCTTGCCTTTGCCCTTACCCTTTTTACCTCCACTCTTTTTGCCTGCACCCTTCGACTTATCGTCTTTGTTGTCATCTGCTTTCTTTGCAGCGGGCTTATTAGCGGCGGCGGCCGGCTTAGCAGGAGCAGCAGCTTTAGGTGCCTCCTTCTTAGGCTCTTGTTTCTTAGGAGCTGAGGCGGGCCTTGGCGCTGGTCTAGGGGCATCATGATGGGCAGGTGCACCGCCGCCCTGGTTCGGGACTCTCTTATCAATCACCACATTTTCAACGTTGCGGGCGGCAATGTCAGCAACTTGAACATTCCGATCCACATTTCGGGGAGCACGCATATAAGCACCCTGCACAGCCATTCCTTCCGCCAGGACCAAGACGGAGTATAGAACGGTTCTATAACGCATGGTTTATGAATTTATGTTATTTGGTGATAGCAAAGCTAGTTTAGGGGCTTATTTGACCTGTGGAAGTTTCAAAAGCTCAAAGGTGTGCAATTAGCACTAAATTTGGCGATGGTTCTCCTAAGAAGGGAGAGAGCGCGTGGTATATTTTAAAGAGCGTGTTGCCAGATAAAAGGGTTTTGGGGAACTGGTTTAGGCCTGTAAAGACTGTATTTGGGGAACGTGGAGCCTGGTGAGCATTGAATCTTCTGAAAGCGAGATTTCATTACTTGAATAATAATTTTTATGCCAGCGAGACCGTACATATTTGATTTCTTAAGGGGGCTCTTGGTTGACAAGTCGCGGAGATCCGAATGCATGTGTTATTATTGACGGGTTCACAAAGTTTCCGGCAAAAGCAGCAAAATTGGACTGGTACCTGCGATAAACGTCCCACAAAGAGGAATATATGATCTGGTTAGTTCCTAAGACTATTCGGGAAGTTAGACGGAGGTATTCCGAGACGAGTTTTCTGATTAAAGCCTTTTCCCAAGCTTAAAATTTCGAATCGGAAGACATTCGCCTCAATATTGCCAAATACAGCTTTCTAATCGGATACTGTAACACGAGCGTGTAGAATAATAAGGCAACCTGAATGTCATCTCCATTTTGGCAATAAATTGGCGGTAAAGACCAAGTATCATAGAATATTTTGTTGCCAAACATCTAGACTCAAGGATGTTACGTCTTGCAGAAGTTGTCATTCCCAACACAGCATTCGAACCCCTGTGGGGCAATAATAAGAGTCGCACTCGCAACTCGAAAAATCGTCGCTCGGTTGCGGAACCTTCTCCCACAGAGTTCTAGAGAGTCAAGCTTTCGGCTTTCCTCAAAAATTCGAAAATTCCAAGGATTTAGGCGGCTTACCCAAGCTTCTCGAGTGTAGCCGAGAAAATTACTCCAATCGATACTACCCCTGCTCTCATGATTGTCGGGTTATCAAATTGATATCAGTGGAAACATTTCTCATCGGTGTCTTTAACGCTTATTTATTACGAATTGAAATTTGTATCAACCGCATAGGAGAGGAAATTTCGATAGAGCTTAACCTCCATACCACGTTGTGGTATTTTCGTTTAGCGTCAGCAAAAAGGAATTATCGCGAAAGAGGGGCGGGATGAAGTAGTCAGGCGATTGAATCGATCAAAGACAAGCCGCCATCCGTGAAAGAGTCTCTCTAGATTCGGACGAGCTTACATATAAACATAAGCTGAATCTCAATTTGAGACACCTAAACTACTTAACGAAATTTCTATGGAATCTTTCCTGCTATTCAGTCACACAAACGGGGGAAATATATTTTGAAGGCGGATATTTCGAAAAGTTAGGCGCTGTCCATATAAAGCGACGAGAAGGCCAGAGGTGATTTGAGGGTATACATGTACAAGCTGTGAGAGCTCCAAAGGATACATCGTGGCCGATGAGCGGTATACGGTACACGGCGTTTGTATAGTCTGGAGCAAATGCGGGCAGTTGTGGAAAGAAGGGGCGCTCTCGTTTGAATAAGGGTGATTGCCCTGTTTTACTCAATCCACATCGTGTTCATTTCCACTGCGTTTATATGCGATATCCATGTTTCATCACTTCCATTTCTGTTTATTGTTGCGATACACGCGATTTTGGTTTCCCTAAAGCTCGTCCGTGTCGCCACCGCCACCACCGTCACCTCGATGATGCTGTTGAGAAGGACCCCTAACTGCAGCGGCATAAGTTCTAAGTTCTGGAAACTGTTTCTCGTGGTCTCTTGAGGTGGAAGGATGCCTTTATTTGGCGGACGTGAGGTCTTTAGATTGGCATAAGTTGGTTGTTGTACAGCTGCCGATGGCGGAATCACGGGTGGGTCTGGCAAGGGAAGGATGCCAAACTCGCTTTTTATGAGAAGCCTATCGAAAAAATCAACAATTAGGACTTTTTTCGCCACTCAGTGTTTTATATGTAACTTTTCTACCCAAGTTTTATTTCGGCAGCGGGATATCTTACTCCGCGGTATTTGTCTGCTGTTCGATTAACCACAAAAGCTGGGCGAGTTGATTTGGGCCTTAGTGAATAACTTGCAAGCAGGACACAGAACTGTGACCACTATTCTGTCTTTGAAACGGCCGCAGGGACAATTCCTAAGTATGGCATGCGGTAGCGGCAGCGGCTCTGCAACAGCCATATGGGCACACTGATAATAGTTATCAACAAAAATGATTGGCCTGACAAAGATCAATCCATACAGATAGGAGGGTTGGGTACCTGAAAATTGCAAACAGACTTGCACATTATTGCAAAGGCTTTTCAATATGAGTGCGAAACTTCGATCGACACCTCTAGCTGGTGAAATCAAGTAATCAGCCCCAACGATAAAGGGGACTTTTCTTGACGATACACGAAAAGTCTAGAGTGCCACAGTCATTATATATTCCAATTACATGAGTTCTAGCTCTTAGGCAACGTCAACTGTCATCGGTTTGGAAAACGTTACATTTGCTCTTACCTCTTTGATGCTAATTATCACTTCGCTTTCTATGGCCTAGAATCTAAGTTATAGGTCAGCGATGTGACAACTCTGAGGCTTGACGTAACGTCGGGAACCTTAGAAAATCAAGAATCCGATATTCGACTGTCTTGGGAGGGGCAATGCAACTAAACCAAACGGTATCTTCTAGACTCGACAGTGTAGGACTGGGCAGAGAGAATGGCGATATCAAGAGGAAAAGGAATATTAAGTGAGATATATTTCAGTAGAGTCCGCAGCGAGGCCATTTGATGAAAATTAATCAGTTGGAATCGTAGAGCTCGTCAGGAACCTGAACTCAGCTGAGCTTGGAGATATAATGCAAAACAATGTTGATGTGTTGCAGGAATGGCGGGATGTAGATCTACATAGATCGTCACGTAGATATGGACGAACATTTCCTTTACAATCGAGTTGCTTCCGTTAGTTGATGGCTTGACCAATCATGCATCATGAGCCTCAATATCGTCGTATCTAATATTTAGAGTTTCATCTTTCCGTATCTTGAAATCTACCAAGCGAGTTTGTGTATACTCTCACACGCCGAAATGGCTTCTGTACAACGAAATATATACGTATTTGGTATGTCCTGGTTCCATGCAGCATGTATTCTCATCGCAGCTGGGGTCACGATCGTGCACGACGCGACATGCTACTGGAGCAAGATTTTAATAACTGAATCAATTCTACAAGACCCGGATCGAATTAAACAGAAGAGAAGATAGGATTATTAACTCAACTTCTATCGCTACACTTAGCCACTAGGAGTGGAATGGCCCTGGAAATTGGAAGTTCCTTTGTTTGAAGAGTATTTTAACACAAGTTAACGCATTTTTCTTCAAGAGCTAGATACATGCAGCGTCTATCATGGGAATTGATATTTGAAACACAAAATTGTATAGTAGTTTGACGCCGGCTAAGAGAAGCTTATCGTTGGAAAGAGCTTTTCATGCGAGTACGAAATTATAAAGAGTGGACGCGATGATATATTGAAGTAGAGAATAGAGAATTCAATTAGAGATATACCACCAGCTAGGTGCTCCGACTCAAATACTTCCATCATCGTTGAGATCATTGTATCTTTATTAACGGGATAGTCCCATTCTCTGTCGGCGTACACGTTGAGTGCGAGTGGAGATATGCTCGTATTGACTCTGGACACTCGATTCATTCCCGATTGGATCGTTTGAAACCACAGTGTAGTTATGAGGCGTTGGATAGAAACCATCGTCGCTACCATAAATGCTTTCGCCAGTCTCGCTACGGCCCGAATCACTAGGAGCTGCTGCGGTATCCGGGCCTAAATGTCCCATCAATCGATTCACACGATTGGTAAGGCGTCGTGGGATAATAGAAGAGCTACGTAGTCTTCGCAAAAGAGGATTTCCAGACCAGCGACGGCGGTTCTGTTCCTGTGGATACACGGATTGCTGTTGAGGCAAATCGATAAGACCAGTGCTTCCAGTTCGTTCGGATGCGCTTCGAAGGCCATTTTCATCTTCAAATCGCTCCGACATATCGGTAGCCACCGCTCCTGGATGACTATCCCCATTAGAGCTCCATGCCAGGCTGCTACGCCCAGGGGTGGGACTATCGCGCCTTGTTGGTTGGGAGCCACGGTCAGCACCGTTTTGTGAACTAGTAGCCGAAACTGCGGCTCTCTGTGCTTGTAAGACCTCCATCAAGAATTCGGAGAGGCGTATGGTACGTGGGCGCGCACGTGGATTTCGAAGAGGGACAACACTGCCGCTGAATCGGTCCCAGAAATTCTGAATTCGACCGTAGTGATAAGCTTGCTGAAGAGTTGGAGGGTCCAATTCACTCAGGCCGATATTCAAATAGCCCTCAATAAATGGTAAACTCCATTGGATAAGTTCATCATTGGGGAATTCAAGGAGCATCTAGAGAATGTCCAATCTCCAGGGTGGGTATTCTGCTCTAGTCTCTCGACGCATTTCCGTTTGGCGATAGTGTATTAGCCGAACATCGACGGGGATTCTCCCAGACCCTGGTAGTCCGTTTGGAAATCGTATTTTCCAGTCCATTCTGGAGGACTGCTCAGAACGTCTGCTAGAGTTTGAAGGGCGGGCTGGGCCAACTAGAACTTCTGAAGCTGGGTCGTTGAGGCTTACTATTGCTGCCATGTCTGTACGATGGATGTAAAGCCACAATAGAGTCCCCATAATCAGTGGGCTTTCTCCGACAGCCTCTCTGTCGAATATTCGGTCAATGGAGTCATCAATATCCAGATCGCAACGAGAGAGGATGTTTCTGCGTTCCTCGTTGCGAAAATCCTGGGCAGTCTCCCACATGTCAATCTGAGATTGGCGGACTGCTGGGTTCCGCTCTTCATAGACTCCATTTAGGAGAAGTCGTTTGGTGGCTCCAATAGCGAGCGACGAGCACCCAATATCTCGAAACCAGGAGATGTTTTGACGTTATTGGTTTCTTGTGAAGGTTGCTGGCCTTCCATTGTGAAAGCTTTGAAGTCGTAGAGATATATAAGCCAATTGACGCACTAGGGTTATTATCCCTTAACCTATTATCTCTACTAACGATTAGATATTGGACCTAAGATTCGGACCCTCAGCCGCAAATCAAAACAAAGATTGATAGAAACCTACATCAGGCAATGCCAAATAACGATTTGATCTACCGGAAGGGATGAATAGAAGAAAGTGTTTTGAGTGTGAAGATTTAAGCGGTAGATTGATGACAAAAGAAGCTTGGGTGTTAATATTTCGATCGCTCAAGTTTCATTTGCGGGGAAACAACGTGTCTTCTGCTTCGCTGGGATGTCGCTAACAACCGTTTTCACAAACAGATCTTATCCATTAGCATACGCTCGTACTTGAGCACTCAAGAAGTTTCCGGGGCTTCCGGAAGTCCGGAAGCTCCCTCACATCAAGATCGTCACAAACAGTCAATTTTGTAGTTTAGTTGTGTCAACTTGGTCCTCTTAAAAAGCGTAGCAGAAGTGTCTCTGTCCTTGAAATCTCGTTAGAACTTGTTAACGGGAAACCCAGCTTGTACCTTATGAAAGATTTCTAATGCGCGTCGATTTTAATTCACAATATGCATATTATACAAAACATGATTACATATATACTCAAAGCTTAACCGCAGTAAATCTTGATTATAAATTAAATTTCTAGTCGACACCTAAATACACCTCTTATATTATAATATTAGTCTATGCTAGAATCTTTGCTTTAGAACCTCTACTTTTAAAATCTCCGAGCGATCTTTGTTGGTATCGTTCGGCCTGAAGTTTGGAAAATTGTCTTCGTCGTCGTTTTCAATGGGGTACCTGACCGATATATCGTCTTGGTGATTATTGTAACAATAGAGGGCGTTTGTGGCTCGGGAGGTTTATACCACAGCGGTCGTTGCGACAGAGGCCATTTATCGATACCTATCCCATTGTAAAGCACCTTTGGACCGTCTTTTGTTCGAGAGTATGCTTTGTCATATAGATATGGGATAACTTCGTCAAATTTTAAACCCGCCGAAAGGAGCCCGGCTACCGTACCAGAGACCGCTGGAACAGCTATCTCAACGCACAATAAATTAGAACGAGGCTTTTGAACAACTCCATGACAGTAAATACACAAATGTAAAAGGAGAATACCTATTGAAGTCCCATCTTGATAGCACAATTGCTTTCGCGCTTGTGAACTAGATGGTAAATACGGGTCACAATTTTCTGGAAGGCCTTCTTCGTCATAAAGAGAGGCAACATTAACCTTTTGACCTGGTGCGAAAACTTTTACTTGTTCATCAAAGTTCCCATATATCTTTCCTGTAACTGTACTATAACCTCCTGGTACAACAAAATTGTGAGGAAAGAATTCTCTGAATAGTGCTGGGTATGATTCGATTGGTTCTCCCTAGTAGGCCCATTCGAAAACGTTAGCAATACTATTTCTAATATTAGAAATTTCAATAAGGGTCTAGATCTGGCGCGTTCGTCGCAAACAAAGTCACCTGCGGTATCTAGAACTACACATCGATGATTTAGATCACTCACAGGTCTCCCATTTCCCGGCGCTGCCACAAGAATGACATTCCCAAGTTTGATGATTTCACTGATCATGTCTTTAAACATATCGTGGAACACATCAAGGTAGGCTTTTTCGTCCGGCGTTCCCGCCTCCTCCAACAAGAAAAGGTCCTTCTGAAACCATCCCAATGATAAATTTATAATATAGTTTCGTCCAGGGTCCTGAGCTTTTATATATTCGTAAATCTTTACAAAACAACTAAATACGTGCTCTGGCGCTGAATACCCTCTACCGTCATAAAACCTTGCTATAACGATTTCGGCTTCGCGTGCTACGCCGACAGTTCTACCTGTTATCTTTGAGAGAACTCCACTGCCGTGATCATAAGATGCACTTTCCGACTCTCAAGACTTCTCATCGGTTGGGAAATCGCCACCGAATATCCAGTCTCGAAATTTGGTGTCTTTCAGTTCCTGAATAGCAAAATTAGCATTATATCCTTATTCTTTGTAAAATATAGTCTAATGGTTATATAAGGCTGGAATCGTCCAGGGACCGCTATGCGAGGACCAAATTTCATTTACTTGCCGGATGTGAAGGATTACATCCAGTATCCACGACGAACACAATTTGTCCTTTTCCTGCCTCCTTGAAATTCCAAAATCTGCTACCTGTATCTTTTATAGACGCACCTGGAGGCTGGGATATAACAACCAGCTCTTTGTAGGCCTTCTCTGTTGACTCTACCATCACCTTCCCGGAATTTAGTTGACGCTTTTTCAGATATGGCTCAACCTTTTCATTTTTAGATTCATTCATTTCGGCTTTGGGGGGCGTTGACCTTTTCGCATCTAAGGTCCTGAAATCGCTCCGAAGCCAGACAGGTTCAGATTTAGCAAGGATCTTTTTCGCATAGAAGTAGTTTAAGAGAACCAAGCGCCAACTTTTAAGCTAAAATATTACATTATACGACTTAGTAATTTCCACATCTCAGAGATATAGTAAGAGCAGTACGTATGCCATACTTGCAAGTATTGTAAAGATCATTTAATTGCGCATTTGCGAACGGATCTGTTTCAAGATACAATGCCCAGAGCCCAATACCTGGAGCCTCAACTGGTGCAACACTGAATTTCTTAGGTGGCAGAGCCACCTGGCTGGCCCGACCTAGAAGAAAACTCCCGAAAGCCTCATCTTGTCGATACTCTTCTTTGATAATGAAAAAAACGACTAATGAATATTGTTGAAGTGTACCTAGGTTCGTGGAACCCGTAACGGCTGATGCCGATCGGATGACTAAAATTATCAGCGCCGAGACTTGAAATGCAAAATACAAAAAGAATTCCATTTTTCTCACTACGAGTATTTAGGTTCGTGAAGTAACTAAGAAATTGGTAGGGGGAGCACCTAGCATGGGACACCAGCAGACTAATAACTAGCTAAAAGCTTTCCTATTGAAAGTTGTTCATACAGCCTTAGTCGCTCGCCTGCCTTCGACCTTTCTTTACATAAGACTTACACCTTTGATAGTTTGTTTCCCATAGTTAGAAACTCTGCGATTGTGCCACTAACGGAGAATCTCACAACCGATATATATATCAACAAAATCTCAGTCTAACTAAGTCGCGAAAAATTGCCTATTTGGATCCCAGATTAGGTTCTATATTTGTAACATCTTAGTGTTACCTATTGGAGTAGCTTATACAGTATTATTAGTTTTGCATGCATGAAATGTTGGTTGTACCATACGATATATATCCATCACTCTAGCAGAGATTTAAAGCTAATACAACAGTTGGCATAAAATCTCTTCATCTACCTAATCAACATAACATAAATCAAAGGCTCTTCTCAACGATGAACCTTAAACTATATCTCAGGTTTGGAACTATTAGCTTTGCGTGTTTATCTTCGATAGAAAACCCATTGAGAAATATTAACTAAGTACTAACTAGAGTTGGTGTTGGCTTTACGAAAAAATCAGTATAAGCTGTTTTTAGGGGGGTTCCGCTCCCAGAAATTGTGCGAATAGGCACCAATATCTCCGTCGTCCCAGATAGTCTCCCTGCACTCGATTGCACAATTCGTATTTGAACAAGAGGCATCGGTTGGTTAGCTTGTGACTTCGGCCCTCGACGCCCTCGACGCCTCGGAGGTGGAGTCGGTGCTTTGCCCTCCTTTGCCCATTCAGGACGCAAACTCGGTGGCCATTGCGAGATACTAATGCCATTGTAAAGTAAAGGGGGACCTCCTTTAACCCGAGGATATGCCTTTCCGTACATATACGGGATAACATTATCGATCGGTACTCCAATGGATAGCCAAGCAGCGATTGCCCCTGATACAGTCGGAGCAGCAAACGAAGTCCCAGAATCTAGTTTCAGCGCCAGGGCATTCTGCAGAGGGGTTGGGTCGGGTGTCCCATCCGCTGGCTCATTGACTAGCACCGTCCGCATACCGAGCAGCCACATTGACATAAATTCCGGGCGCAGATACTTTCACGAAGACCGCCGTCTGCGCCCAATTCAAACCAGTATAAGGATTGTGACCTGCGACAACAACGAGCTTTTGCCAATCTGCTCATCGAGGGCGAACAGTTGCGGATACGTGTCAACTTCCGAGTCCTATATATTACCGATTAGTCCGGAGACGTCAGCGCTCAGCCATAGTTTCAATATGCCACCAAATTATGGAAGCAACTGCAGAAGATCTTCGACAAGCTGAACGAAAAAGGCTATTGGAAATGAGACTAGGGAGCGTACCGTGTCACCATTGCCGGCAGGAAGGACTAATATTACATTCTCTAGCTTTGCAAACTCATTAAAAATTTCTTCCGAGAATTTGGTAAAATCAGTCTCAAATTTCCCCATTTCTTTGATATTAGCATTTCGTCCACGTGCCGCTTGAGTTTCGGGACTTTCAAATACAACCGACATATTTATTACTGAGAGAATGTCTGAATGCTCTTTTACTTCATCAAATATTTTCGTCGGGGCGTTTACAGTCACATCGTAGCCTGGATTGCCACGTCCATCCCACCTTTAACCGCTATTATCTCGGAATTCGGGGCGAGGCCGGTACTTCTTCCAGCTACACGACCAATTACTGCAGTACCATGCAACTCTGGGCTCGATTCATCCATTTGATCATTTTTTACGTCGGATGGAAAGGCTCCCGGGAAGATCCAGTCTCCAAAATTTACGTTTGCTACCTCCTAGATTGATGAAATGAATACTTTAGCTTTTTACGTATATTCAGTTCAAGGAAAATCTCGCTATCCCTCGTTCAAATGGAGGAAAGTCAGGTTGGTGTTTAGATTGCACCATAGGAAAATACCTACAGGATGATCAACTTCACACCCGCTATCGAATACAAAAAACTCGAGTGTTTTTACCGGTATCTTTAAAAATCTAGAATGTTTCTTTCAGCTCGTCCATTGTGGTTCCTGGCGGCTGGCTATTTGTCAAAATATCAGCGAACGGATTTTTGGTCCCTTCAATTGCAATTGGTCTCTCGATTGTTTTGGCTAATGTTTCCACTCTCCTAAATAGCTTTCTATTACTAAATATTTCATCAAGAATGCGACCTCGTTTGCTCAATTCCACTTTTTGAACTGCATTTGATCTTCGGTCAAATTGGGGTTCATTCTCGTCCAACAACCAAAATGGCGGATTCTCGTAAAATGTCGCCCTTTGGTATATATAGTCAGAGAAAACGCTGGCATAATATAAAGGCTTAATCAGGTATATAAAAATATGGCGTATTTTATTGAGTTAGCTAAGAATCTCTTTAATTGTACAGATAAAAGAAGTCAAAATACGACCAGGGACGTCATCACTTACACCATAGTTACAAGCATCCCACACCTTAGAGACATCTTGATATGATCTAGAGCTACATTTAACTTTGGCGCCAACTATAATTAAGCCAACTTGCAAATTCTCAACGCGGTGCAAGATGATGCTTTGCAATGCAACTAGTTAGCCAAACCACTTCGCATAATCAATGATTCGAAAATAGCGACCTAATCAATAATATTTGCGCTGTCGCTAAGATAGTTATACCCTCGTTAGGGCTTATGCAACTCCTGGTTTTTTGAAACTGATGTTATTGTTAGTACTGGTGTGGACGCAATTGTTAGAGTTGGTGAGTCTCATTGGCTGTTGCTCCAACTATGAGTTGGATGGTCTCGTTTCCAGCCTGCCTTCGATTTGTTACGGCCGACTAACATCTTGCAGCTTACACTTTTACAACTACATTATATTATTATGTAAAATCTTAGTGAAATAATTGAGAAGTTTAGATACCCGTACTCTGATATAAAAAAACATACACCCAAAATGATGCCATCTCCAAACTTGATAATACATTTTTAATATTTGAAAAAAAAGGGGAAAAGAGGCAAGAGCGAGAGAGAGAAAACTGTTTAGATTGTGCCGGATGGGTATCATATAAAAAAAGATTGAAATGAGATGCTCAGCAAATGGACTCCCTACCGAATCTTTACCATATAAACGAAAGAATATAACAGCGAAGGAAACGATTGCGCCACTGCGAAAATCAAGAACGCCCCATCACAATTTCAAAACTTTGAAAAAATCTGACATATATGAAAGACAGCAGCTGAACGATGAAAGGCAGAAAAGGTTCAATAAACTCCTCGAGAAAACAAATCTTGATCGACTTAATGAATCATTCTAGTTAATATGAGCAAAAAGCAAAAACAGTACAAGGACGGTGAAAAAATGGCGGCCTTTTCTTTTAGCACCCGGAAAGAGGGTTTTTTTTACTTTTTACTTTTAAATAAGGAGAAAGGAGAAAGGAGAAAGATAAAAGGTAAAGAAAAGAAAACGAAAACAAAGAAAGGAAAAATTAAAACCCCTCCCACTCCCTCTCGGCGAGCTTGCCCACCAACGCCCGTCCCTGGGCTCCCCCGGAGGAGACGCCCAAGTCGGGGCGCTGGTCGATCTCCAATCGCGTTTGGATTGCGAGATCCTGAAGTTGTTGGAATCCGTCCAAAATGTCTTGGACGGATGAGTGGCAGCTGCGAGCGGTAGCCGCCGAGGGGGAGGTGAGAGCAAAGGAGGAGTCGGCTTCGGCCCGCAATGCCTCCTCAAAATCTATCCCTGAGGGATAATTCCCCTCTGGGATGAGAGATGAGGGGCGACTAGCCATGGCTAGGGGCATGAAAGATGAAGGCCGATTGGCCACGTGGAAGATTGACAGCTCTCGGTCGTCCTGTTTAACAGGCTGTTGTTGGAGCTTCGGCCACTGCTTTCTCTTTTCAAAATACCTTTGGCATTCTCTCTCCACCGCGGTACTAAAATGCACGTAAGCCTCTTCTCCTTCCAAACTCCCGTTCCACATCCTTTTCTGAGCTTTATCTCTTTCCTCAATCAATTCCCTCACGTGGTAGTAATGGCTACGGGCCTCAGTAACCTGGCTTGCTAATTCGGCCATGTCGAAGATATGATGACTTGATTGTTCGCTCCATGGAGCAGGATGTGGCTTATCTGTGACCGGCGAATACTCGTTGTACTTTGTGCTGTAAAAAACTTCGTCTTCGTCGTCGGAAAACCAAAACTCCTCTACGTCGTCGGCGTATTTGCCTTGTTTGGCGAGACGCATGGCGACTCTGACGTCTGATTCGATGCCCTTGATAGTTTCCGGCTCCACGTCCCCATAACCGTATGCCGCGACGTCGTATTGAACTTGGCCATCATATTTCAACAATTTGCTTTGAACATAATCTTTCTTCTCGTAGTGCTTTGCTTTCGCCACTTCGAGGAGTTGCGCATCCATCGCATCTAGATCATTGTAGAGAGCACTCTCATCTAGGCTCTGGCCTTTAGCGGCGCGAGCTTTCATGGCCCAGCCTTTCTTGAGCTCGAATGTTGCTCGGAAGGATTTGAGAGCCTTGAAACCTTCTCTTGGACCACAGTACTCCCGAATCTCATCTGGGTCCAAATCACTGGAGACATCCTCACGTTTGTACCATTGACCAGTCTTTTCATGGAGGGCGACAATGATTTCGTCTTTCTTGCGTCTCCAGGCCATGTGCGCCTCTTTCTCTTTTTCTTGTTTCTGATACGCATCTTCGATAGCTCGCAGTTCGGCATCCTCCGCATCCTTAATCCTCCACTTCCCAAGTTCCATTTCCTCGACAAGTCTGCCGCGACGATACAAGTTATGCATCCCACGCTTGGCCTTCTTTTCGGTTGCTTGAATCGCAGGGACGGCACCGGGACCCAACATTCGGGTGAGCTTGTCTTCGCGTCTGACAGCTTTCGCCTTGACAGCTTCTACCTCGTCCTCGCGCTCGTCGTCCTCGAGATCATCCAGAGGGTCAAAGTTAGGCGCTTGGTTTTTCAGATTCTCGAAATCGGCAATGATCTCTTGGCGGTCGATCTTATTGAGTTTTTCCTTGTAGCGCTTCACTGCAACAACCATCCTTCGCTCTGCCATGTATAGTATAATTTTTGCCTGGCGACCATTGAGAGGGTCTTTGAACCTGGGCCCCAGTTGTTTCTGTATCAGCAGGCAGAAGTGCTCCAGTAATTTCTCCGTATCAACAGTTGCTACGAACCCCGGGTCTTCAGTGTCGGAATAATCATCCTCTTCCTCCTCTTTTTTATATTTTCTATGGTTTCGCTTCAAACGGTATTTCATAGCTTGGGTAAACTGGCGGGCTTTCTAGGCCCATTGTCCGAAGCTTTCACCGGTGAGGAGTGTGCCTCTTTCGATGTCCCTGGCGAGTTTTTCCTTAGCTTTCTCTGCCTTGGCCTCCGCTGCGCGTTTCTTTTCCTCCTTCTTTTGTGCCTTCGCAGCATTTATTTCGTCTTGCTTGTGCTTCAATTTCTCGCGCTTCTTAGTCTCGACACTGAGCTTCTCCATAATCTTCTTTTGCTCTTTTTCTTCTTTTTGCTGGCGCTTAAGTTGTTCTCGTTTTACGTACTGAGAGTGAGAAAACTCACTAGCGGCTACGGAGCGGTTGTCGCCTAGGCTGCTTCGGCATCGTTCGGGAAGACTATCGATCTTGCTATTACGGTCTCCACGATGTCCGAGACTGCTTGCACTTCGTTCCGGTAGCGTGCCGCCGAATTGGTGAATAACTTTGTCAGCGTGGTCATGATAAGTACCATTGGTGATAGATGGAATCATCGCGGTCGAAGACGGCTTTGATCCAGCCTCGAGATTTCCAAGAGCCGCGGCAACACCATCAGGGGTACCACGAGCAGGTACATGCGGAGCAGGAATTGGGATTGGTGAAACAACTGCATTGTTAGACTCACGCGTGGCAGTTGAACTGTGGCTCATGAAAGAATCTCTATTTCCCTTAGCAGGCGGTGTGGGAGGAACTGAAGGTTCGGTATGTGTGGCAGCCGACTTGCGGTGGCTCTTAAACTTTCGAACAGCCCTCTTCATAAGCATTGGACCAGTTCCGAGGTTGCTAGACCCAGAACCGTTACGCTTGTGACTTCTGTTTGAGCGTCCGAATGTTGAGTTTACAGGTGTAGTGGGTTGCGAAGGGTGGCCGTCATTTTCATCATCAGAGTCATCAGACCAGTGACTACGAGGCTCGCGTTCCACTTCCTGGGAATAACCACCAGCTCGTTGAGCAACATAGTCCAAAGAATCTAGTTCTTGAGGGTTGATAAACTCGGGTTCTTCGGCAATTGGGCTTGGGATATCGTTACCCCCGCTGATAGACGATATAAAGTGGCTCTCGACTGGCTCAGAGGGCTCGCCGGAGAGCGTTTCTTCTTCTTCAATTTGCTCATTCTTATCCTTTCTACACTCTTGATAATACTCTTTTTCAGCTTCAGTGTCGCAAAGGGCCAACTCGAGTGGGTTCTTAGCCCTGTAAAAGTCGCCCGTTTCGGAGTAGAATCCCGGTCTGCCAGGAGTGGTATTCTTCATTTGTCTTTGTTTGACTCTTTCGTTATAGGCTCTTCCTAGTTCCTTGTGTGCCTCTTCACGATCTTTGCGATCTTTCTCTAGCATTCGCTTTCTCAGAAGCTCAATCGCCTCATCACCTTCCCTCGCCAATGCTTCTTCCTCGGTTTCACGTCTAAACATGGCCAAGAAACCTGTCTTTTTATCCTGATCGTTGAGCTTCTTTGCCTCGGCCTCTCTTCTCTTTGTCTCCTCTGTAACCCAGGCGACCATCTTCTCATGAATTTTGTTGATAGGCATGCCTGTGTCGTAAAGATGACGGTTGAGTCTAAAGAACTCCATGGAGAGCATAGGATTCAAAGGTTCTTCTTGCTTCGGAGGGTCAAGTGGAAGTGGAGGGAAAGCTTCGTCAGTGCTTGTGACGCCAGTATCCCCACTCGCACGGCCTGAATCCCAGCTCTCGTGTAAAGAACCGCCGAACGATTTGTTGCTACCAACCGTTGACGGACGAGTGCTACTGTCCGTTGTAAAGATGCGTTTGAAGATACCTGGTTTCGGAGACTCGACAGTAGGGTCCGATGATTTTTGTTCGTGGTCTACATGTGTGAACTGTATACCCGGAGCGTCATCGAAGTTACCATTCTGGCCTGCTTTGAGATTCAAAAGACTGCCGGCGACGTGGCGGAGAGTTCGCTGAGCACCGTTGAAGATTCCTTTACGAGGTGACTGTAGATTGTCGGATTCGAGAATATCCTTGCGAAGGTTGACTCGGTCGATTTCTTTTGCGAGTCTGGTGTGTGGGGCTGGGTGGACGTCGAGGAGCGGGTTGCCGAAAAAGTCTGCGGAGTCCATACTAAGAACCTCTGCTGCTTTGTTTCTGTTCCTCGGATGGCAGGCATTTTTGTCGAAAATTTGATCATCATCAAGGCTCATCGCGTGAGATAAATCAGCTAGTGAAGGGAAGTCATTTTCTTGCGTTGCTTGAGTCTGTTCGGTGGCATGTTCGGGCTCAGGGGCAGAAGAAGACTTCGTGAAGCGAGGAAGAGTAACTTTAGGTGGAACAGGAGGAGAGATACTGGAGTCTGACACTTCGCTATGAACGACTCGTGGTTGCTGACGCTTGTCCTGGATTTCATGAGGTGGACTGTCAGATCCAACAACTTGAGGAATGGTCGGAACTCGTCGCTTTGGTGGGATGGGTGGTGGGTTAGAGTCGCGCCTGGCTGGAGTCTTGTCGAGTATTTCGCCATTTAGGAGATCTCGGTCAAGAATCTCGTCTGTCTCATGTCCATCAACCATAGAAATGGTGGGTACTTGTTGGACAGACATGTTCTCAGTGCCGAGAAGTTTTCTGAGCTCATCATATTCATCCTCGGCATCCTCAACCGTAGCATAGAGCGATTTTATTCTTTGTTCGGGTTCCTCAATTATTGCAGAAAGTGGCTTTATGCTCAGCTCTTCGTATTCAGAGTTATCATCGTACGCATTGACAACCTCCGAATAATAGTCCTAGTAGATAACATCAGTATATATAACTCTCACGGTGACCTGATCGTATACTTACAAGGTACTGATCCCACACTTCGCCGTCATTACCGCCTAGTGAGAGATCACCGATATAGATAGACCCTCTTTCTTGAGCCTGATCAGTTTGCCTCGTTTTTTGTGTGTCCAGAGTTTCATCGAGATTTTGAATTGGTTCTGTGTCCTGAACCTTTACTATCTCGCTTTCTAAGATTTCATCGTCTAGTATAACCGAAGTATTCGTATCGAGGGGGAACTTCGAAGAAGGATCCAAAATGATGGATCGTCTCAGACGGTTTACATAGGATGCCCCAGCGGGTTGCGATTGAGACATAGAACGATGAAGTTGAGTCAACTGAAGATTATGCTCGATATCTTGCTGGATGGCGGATGCATCGATATCGATATCTGGGATCTGTTTTACTTCTGTAACATCATTGCGACCACTTGCATTGGACATTTCCGAAGAAACCTCTTTTCCAACTAGAAGTTGATCAACAGGGGAGACAGGAGAAATAGGAAGGTTGGTGGTATCGTTAATCTGAGGTGTATTGCTATCTTTCTCACTTTGAGCCATGGTGACGTCGAGCGTGATGGGAATGCTGCTAAAATTACCATAACTGCGATCTGTCAAACCAGGACTGAGAGAAGCACTTGGAGGAGGAGTATTGTGATCGATAGCGGTATTTGTGATCTCGCCAGTCATAAATTTGTGAGGGTTCTTAGTCTTCAACATTGCTTGTGCGTTTCGATACCAATCTGGGACCCCATTCGTGGTGGGGCCAACAGGACCAGTGTAGTTAACACCGCGGTACTCGCTATATTGCAACTGAGGATTTGACGGTCTCGGACGAGTTCGGCGAATAGAAGGATCCATTCCAGAGCGAAGTTGTTCGATTAGGTCATCACAATGGCGCGGGATGCGTGGGACGAACTTTTCAGGGGTGGATTTCAGAGGAAGAGAGGGAGCTCCAATATTATCGACGCATTTGTAGCCAGTCCTGCTAGGGTTTCTTTTTGGTGGCGAAGGACGAGACTTATCGCGTTGGGTAGAGTCGTTAATTCGAAGACTCTCAAGCACCTTTTGACAGTGGCCAAGGTGCTCGGCGTCTGAATATTCTTGCTCCGTAGACAATTGGTCTCGAGGGATCACTAATGGAGATCCAATTGGAGATGCGACTTTTGTATCAATAGGAGGAGGTCGTCGAGATCGGTTTGCCATCTCGATTTCGTCTTCGTAGTCTTAAGTTATCGGATCAGTTTCGGTGCACTCCCTTATGGGCTAACTCCTAAGAGTTCTAACTCACATTTGCGAATAACGTTAGTTTCATCGGGGTCTTTCGTTATTTTTTGCATCATGAAATTAACTCTCAAGAGTTAGATGATCATAGTTCTGTAGCGTTGCGATGCAGAATTGGGAAAGTGATAACGAAACAATTGGTTATGAAATGGGTTGAAGAAGAAATAAAGGAAAGGCACCAAGAGATTATTCTTTTTTTGTGGGTATATAAGCGTACAACGTTGTGGGCTGCATTTCTATATCGCACACTGATATTATTTGTGGAGGAAAAAAACACAAAAATAAAATTCGAGTATGCGAATCAATGCAACGTTTATGCCAATGTGAATGGTCGTGAGAGGAACAGCGGTCATAAACGCCTATAGCGCTTCCTTTGTTCCAGTTGGCAAGGTACCATCCATCATCATTTTCCTGAGTGGGCGCTACCGCTTGAATACGACAAAGCAGAACCCTCTACCACCAAGGAAAAAGGGGTCCCATGCACAGTTTATATCGTCATACTTCTCTCTTTCGTTGAGGCGGAGTCCGTATGCAACAAAACCTAGCCTTGTGCCGCAACGCTAACATTTGGCGGTCGACATCACATAATAGCGATACAGGCATGTGTTCGTGCCGTGCGAAAGAAGGTATGGAAGCAAAAGTCAAAATCACTTACCAAAAGCATTAAATTAAAGGAACACTGGTCTTTGACTTGAAATGCCGGGAGAATCGAGGATATAAAGCCGTCGTGATTTCCCACGAGTGGTTTCGAGAGGGCGCAATAGTCATGCGTTGACTGTGTTGGATCTTTCCGGAACGGTGACACAAACCAAATTGGTGCTCACACGCCCAAATTGGTGCGACAACCTTTTCAGGCAGCGCCGGATTCGATTCGGTCGACGATGGAAGGTGTTTCGGTTGGACACCGCCGCAGTACCCAACCAGATATGAATGCTCGATTGGAAATTTGTGCCTGGAGGAAATTTGTATTGTGTAAGTATTCGCTCATGCCTTGTCTGCAATACTATGGCTACCATGCCCTCCATTTCTGAAATGGCCAGGTCATGTTGTTTCCCGCCTCTGTCAATGCAAAGACCAGGCTGATTCATTTCAAGATATCCTAGCCACCGATACCCAAAGACAGAGAAGGAGCCCATACCTCGATTTGTTTCGTACAATATTTTCGGTCGGTATCACGAAAAACCCTCCTCAATCCCTCGCCAATCTAATTAAAAACACAGTGTCGGCCGTTTTCGTTGTGTATTGTTATTTCTGCTCGATCTTTTGTCTTCGGGTGGCGGTTTTCGAAGCTCTCGTGGGTCCATCAATAATTCTGGCCAGGCCTTACATCCAGCAAATGTCCATCATGGGTTACTGTCGCACAATTTGATTCAAAAGTTGTAATCCGGACATTTGACTTCGAAATACCCGTTTCGATCCTGCAGCGATTCCAACAAAAGGATGAAGAATCGAGAAGCCCGAAAAAGTGAGGGTAGAAAAGAAAAATTAGAGGGAAAAAGACGGGCAGAATTACGAGAAACTCACCAAAAGGTATCTTCGCGGTCGTTGAATTGTATTTAACAGAAGAATACGAACATGGCGGTCGCTCGGATGCATTGGCGGGGAAAACCCGCCCTGGACGAGGCCCGAATTTCGTTCAATCGCTGTTCAGCTGACGGGCTAGGCGGGCAGAGGGCAGGCCACCCACACAGGGATCCCAGTCCACCGTATTCGCTTTTATCGGTTGAAATGAACAATTATTCCTGTGGGCGGCGTATCGGTCTAGCTTTTCCTTTTTTCGTAAATGGAAGCTTTTGGAGTGAGCCCTCCTACCAGATCCATGTGCGCAGATGATCTTTTTCCCATCCAGCCTACCAGCTGAGGTTTCCCAGGTCTACGGGTGTTGATACCTGCATTTCAAATATTTCTCTAAGGCTTCTGATATTGGACAAACTCGATCCATAGCCCTCCATTTCGGCTGTTGGACCGGAGATACAAAGCACAAACAGGCGCATCTAAGTCACCTTCGAAGCTTCCCCCGCTTGATCGAGACAATCCTGCAAGATAGCGAGAATCCACCCAGGATCTCGCTCCACAAAGGTATCCGGTACACAGATGTATTGAACTTGGCATCCGGCCCTGTAATTGGCGGGGATAGTCTGCCCGAATTTTGAGAACCAAAATTTGAATCCGTCAACATGCCAGAGTTCTTGATACCCCAGACCACAGACCACAGACCACAGAGAGAGCTTGCGAAGGTCGGATGGACCCGATACCAGCATGCCATGAGGAATTACGCACACCCTCCCGATTTACCACCATCATCAATATAATCCAAAAGCTCAAAGCAGTGTTACCACTGCTGGGTTGTGAGTTTCCGTAGGGGTTCAAGGCAAGCCATCCGTCGGTCATGCAAGCCCAAGATACCAGCGGTGCTTCCTTCCCGAGATGGCAAATTGGCAACACTTTGCAAGGGTCCCAGTGCTCGACCTTCTTGAAGAATCCAGAATATCTTCAACTTCACCAGTTTTAGCTATACTATATCAATACAATATCGTACGATAAGCTTCGAAGACGCAATCACAATACTAAATCCCCGCACGATAACGCTATCATGGCTAGGCTGATGATCGTGCCAACCTGCAGTAAAGCTTAGACCTCCCGAACGTTCGAACATTTGAAAGAGATGCCAATACCAGCATTAAAAAAGAGCCGTTACGTCTGGTCGTCCATAAAAGTGAGTTCGCGATATCTCCAGTGATCCAGAGAGAAAGCAACGGAGAAATCGGCTTCTCGCGCGCTATTATGTCCTGCACCCTAGTCTGAGCGTCCTCTGATCCCCGTCTAGTCGGGCCGGGTATTCACCACCTCTTTTGTCTCCATTTCAACGGTTGTGTGGTGGCACTGATGAATCAGCGAATGGCGCAGGAAGCGGGGAAGCGAGGCGAAAAAATGAAGAATTTCTGTTTGTCCACAAGCCAGCTTTTGGATCAACCGGATGAATTGATGAAACATGCCCGCCAACCATGTGCCACAACCTCAACGTCTTTCCACACGCTATGACTTCAATTCACAATTCGTCTGATCAGAAAAGTCTGGACGGAAGATTGAAGGTTATCGATCAAGGCGTCCAGTAAGAACGGCGGAAAGCAAAAAGAAAATGTGGAAATGACAACGTGCGATTGGCGGCTACTGTTACGATCTTATCGATATCAACTTCCCTTTTCTACGAAAATTCGAAACCTAGCGCTGACAGAAGGCACTATTTCCCGAGATCGCCGCCTTCCAGAATGCATAGAAGCTTTTCTAGCGTTCCTTCCTCTCGAAGAAAATCTGCAAAAGGCTGCAGCTTATCAAGAAATTATGCACGACATCATCCACTATCACGTTCCGTGATTCGTAATTGCGTATGCATATTTGTACCTACCTGCTCGAAGTACTACTTATAGATACTTTAGCATATTGTAATTTTACCTACCGCAGAGAGATCAACGAAGAGTCTCGGCGGCCGGTTTCCTGTTGCCTTTTTAATTTTTGAAACATGAATTCAAAGCTGAACATTATATTAGCATATTGCATTTTTGCTTTCAGAGACTAGGTCATGAGTGAGAACCCCAATCTTCAATATAAGATATTTGCATACATACAAATCAAAGCCCAAAGCTTTAAAGGACTAGATCCTAACGATCAAAAAATTTTCTCAAAACCCCCAACGGCACCCACGCCAAAGATGTCATTGTATATAGTCCGATAGTCGTTTTATAAACTTGGCTTCACGGAGCTCCAACGTAGGCCAATTTCTTCTCGGAGTCATCTGCATCCGAATTTCTTGATATATAAAGTCGTTCGACACGAGCTCGGATATACGGAAATCGGAATGCTTCTCCATGACAGATACAAGGACCAAGATCACGCTCGATCCGGATTGCACTAGCACAATGCACGATGGATTACGGGAATTTACGCCTACAATATGAACGATACTGCATGCAATCCCACTCCCATCGCGCCTAAAGATAGCTTGCTGAAAATTTTCGACCACTTTGAGCCCCACTTGTGGCGGTTTCTGCAATTACGGGTCGACTGTTTAAGTAACGTCGAAGTTCAGATGATCTCAAACCTCAAATTGTTTATCATATAATAAGATTAAAAAATAAAAATAAAATGCCATGCTGACCACAAATCAAAGATATATTAAATATATATTAAATATTCAAATCAAAACCGGGCACGAGGTCGAAGGTTGCTGGCTATTAGTAAGTTACGGACGTGGACATATCCGAAATTGAGGGGAAGACTTCGGAAAAACTCCCCAGCAGAGAGCACTGACCATCCATCCTCGCGTCCGTCCAGCCGAAATGAAAATATCATCAGGATGAGATCAATCGTCTCGCCATCCCTTCCCAGGCGTGCCTAGCGAAGCAAATACCGAAATTATATCGACCAGTAACGAGGTCTCATCCTGGCTATCATGTGGTTGGCGGACACGGGACTGAAGAAAATCTGCATCCTACATGACTTCCGAGTCTGTTAGCCCTTCCTACATTAAAAAGGATGGAACACAACCATCCATCGCGTGAAGATAGTTTTATCAAGGAAAATAAAAGTGTAAAATATGTAAAATCTCAGACTCTGGATATTTCAAATAAACATTGTCGGCCCCTCCCCGGGCCGTCCGTTTTGCGGAGTGACTCGGGGAATAGACCATTCATACGGCTCTTCCGTATACTTGTGAAATTGTATGAATTTCGCTCATCATTGGGATCGGACAGAATATAGCAGACACAGAAGAAGTTAGGGGTTTATACCTGTCAATTATGAATTCTCATGGTTGTTGCTGTGAGGGTTGAAGATGGAGTTGGTTGAAGGTTGATGCAGAATTTATTTGGAGAGGAAAATTCGCTTTAAGATCTGAATGCCAAGACTTTGGGTCAAAAAAAAAAAAAAAAAAAAAAAGGCAAGCGACGACCGCTAAAATTTTAAAGCTTGTTGACTAGAACTTCAACTGAAGTCATCTCCATCGGCACAACCACTCTCCTTCAAGATGATTACTGCGACCGCCTGGGTCCCTCGTGGGTTCGCAGCCGAATTCCCAGATCGAAAAGACTTCAACGAAGAAGAATTCTCCAGAATCGCTGAAATCGCACAGCTCAAGCTCGATGATGCCGAAGGAGACCTCGAAGAAGCACAAGCTGCCTCGGACGACGATGGCGAAACCAATGCCAAAGACACCGCAGATGACCAAGGCGGCGTATCACTAGCTATGGATATTGACGAAGAAAGCTCTGCTAAGCCTAAGAGCAAACCGAAACCTGTAAAAGACGATGAAGAGTTAGTTTGGACTCTCACTCTGAATTTAAAACGAAACATTACTAATGACGAGTATTATTTCAGCGCAGATGATGATTTGAAGGAATACAATCTTGATACATATGACGATGATGTCGAAGATGGCCAGGATGCTCAAAGTATACCATCTCTTCCAACTGGTGTATATTGAGAGTATATTTGCTAATTATTGACCTATAGCAATGGGCATGTTTGGCAATATCAAGTCGCTCGCATACCACGAAAATAACGCTGAAGACCCATATATTACGATACCAGATGTTCGTTACATCTCGTAACTCCATTCCTGTATGGGGATTTGTACTGATTGAAATAATGCACAGAACGAAGATGACTCGGAACGAGAAGAGCTACAAATCTTCCCGTCAGATAATCTCCTCCTCGCCGGCCGCTTCGAAGACGACCTCGCTCACCTCGAAGTCTACGTCTACGAAGACGACTCGGACAACCTCTACGTCCACCACGACCTCATGCTCCCCGCCATCCCCCTCTGCATAGAATGGCTCGATCTCCCCATCAAAACCACCCCGTCACCCGCAGTCAAGGGCAACTTCGCCGCAATAGGCACCACAGACCCAGAAATCGAAATCTGGAACCTCGACACAATCGACTCCCTCTTCCCGGACGCCATCCTCGGCGCTCCATCCTCCACATCCTCCACGATCGATTCCACAAAGAAAAAGAAAAAGAAGAAGAAATCCAAAACCCCAGTCTCAACCCACCACATTGACTCCATCCTCTCCCTCTCCGCCTCCCGCACCCACCGTAACCTCCTCGCCTCAGGTTCCGCGGACACGACAATAAAACTATGGGACCTGACAACCTGCACCGCAGCCCACTCTTACACCCACCACACCGACAAAGTCTCCTCCCTGGCCTGGCACCCTACATCCACCTCCATCCTTCTCTCCGGATCCTGGGACCGGACAATCGCCGCGGTGGATATGCGCACGAAGGATACAGTCTCGGGAAGATGGGGCGTAGAAAGCGACGTGGAGGGGATAAAATGGGACCCGCACGATGCGAACCTATTCTACGTTTCCACGGATAAGGGTACACTCCACCTACACGATGCGAGGAATATACCAACCTCTCTATCCGCCACAAAACCGGTGTGGACGTTACAAGCGCACAGCGAGAGTTTGACAACTTTTGATGTCAATCCGATCATACCAGGTTTTATCGTAACAGGCTCGATGGATAAAAGCGTGAAGATTTGGAATGTGGAGGGGAATAAACCGTCCATGGTCACGACTAGGGAATTTGATGATGTCGGGAAGGTTTTCAGCGTCGGGTTTGCGCCGGATAAGGAGGTTGGATTTAGTTTAGCGATCGCAGGGAGTAAAGGAACGGTTAAGGTTTGGGATACGAGTACAAATGCTGCTGTTAGGAGGATATTCGCGGATAGGGTTCCAGGCGGGGTGGGTGAGGGTAGGGAGGAGAGGCTGATTGGGGTTGAGGACAGTGATAGTGATAGTAGTGATGGCGAGGAGGGTGAGGAACAAGATGACGGAAAGGAAAAGCCGGATGGGTGGGAAAGTATGAGTGAGGAGGATGATTGATTGATCTCGATATCGAGCCCTATTTATAGACTGTACAATAGATACTTACTTAGCTTTCGGAATGTATATGGCTGGGATATAGACAAAAGTTACATATCAATTTCGTACCATCACTTGATGTTACATAAAGCGCACTCATCAAAATTCGAAACTCGTTTTATATTTTTATTTTATTCAAACAAGATACTCTACCGTTACTCACCCGCCGGCGCTGCTAAAGCGGCCGTCGACCCATCGGGGCCCTCATCTTTGCCTACCTTCACCTCATCCTCATCGCTCTTAACTTCCACTCCGCCATCACTACTTTCCTCAGGAGTAGTAACAGCGTCAGCGCCATTCCCATGCTGCTCCGAATTCTTCCCCTGCTTCTTCTTCTTTCCTTCCTTGACTTTCACGACAACATCATCCCGTCTCCTCAAAACCTCCCCATCAGCACCCACAGCCACCTCTCCATCCTCCAAACTCCTCTCCTCAACGCCAAACACATCCTCCCCGTCTCCATTCCCCTTATCCACCTCCTCGGTGTTCATAACCCCGCCGGCGCCATTATTCTTCTTATTCTCCTTCACATAACGCCTATCAAAGCTACCGGGGTCGATGCCTAGTATACCCCCCATGCCACCTCTATCCCCCTGTGCCGAAAATTCGCGGTAAACATACTTCCACTCTTCCAAAAACGCCCTAACGCTGCGCTGGACCTTATCTTTCCCGTTCTTACTATGGTGCCCCGTCCCCGTGATGGCGTAGATTGGTTGCGGGGACTTTTGATTTTCGAGGAGTATACGTTCGAGATACTCGACTGCTTCTTCTGGGTGGAGGCCTATCCGAATCGCAAATTAGTAAACCCCATACACGGAGACAGATTATAAAAATATCATTCAAAGCAACAAGGAAGCATACCGTGTAAATCAACAAACAACTCAACCACCAACCCGCCTGCACCATTACCTCCATTCGCAGCCGTATTCTTCAACGCCTTTTGTCTCTGCTCGTAAATCGCAGCTGCAGCCTCTCTATGCGCCTTACGCATTTCAGCCTGCTCTTGTTGTCCCTTATTGCTCAGACTCTTCGCGGCCTTGGCATCATTCCGCGCCCACGCTGCCGCTGCCGCTGAGAGGTACTTATTCCTCAACTGGCCGTGCTTGATAGCGGTTTGCCGATGTTTTAGATAGGTCTTATTCATAACATTCCCTGTATCCAGCCACGGAATCTGCTGAGGCGGGGGAATTGCCGCCGCAGCCGCGGAGAGGGGGTAGTTGTTTCCTCCACCGACACGATTATTACGGTGTTTTCCGGGAACCGCAAAGGTAGGAGGGGGAGAGTTGGCCATGTGATTGTTGAAGCGATTGTTTCCGCGTCCGTATGGGCCGGGACTGGGCGACATGCGAACAACGTCGGCCAAGCTAGCGGGTCCGAGGGGTAGATTCCCCTGCGGGGATCCAGCGAGCCCTTCAGTGAGGTTGCTGCGGTTGTTACGCCTATTCTGATGCTTCTTGTTATTCTTGTATCCTCCTGCTCCACCCGCTCCCGGCGCTCCGAGGGAGGGGAATGCGTCGGTGTCGTCCACGGATGGGATCATTGGACTCGGAGCACGATTTTGGGCCCTGGAGTTTGGTCTGGAGATATTGAGGGCTCTGAAGCCTGGAGGTGGGGATAACGTTGGGTTGTTCGGATTGTCGCGACCGTTGTAGGGTGATCCACCCATGTGGTCGCCACCTAGAGCTGGGAATGCAGTTGTGTCTTGGAATTGGAGGAGGGGAGGGGTGGAGGTTGCGACGCGCTGCTGGTCTATAAGCTTACTCGCGGATTGAGTGGGGTCGTGTGAAAAGATGCACGTATCGCCGGCGAGACAGGAACCCATAACCCAATATCTACTTCTCTTTTAGTAATCCTACATCAAATATCTCAAAAGGGAGGGCTGTGAATGGGACGCTTACTTGCATATCGTGGAAGATGTGTCGTGACTGAACCTGCAATCTGCTCTGAGGCAGCTACCCGTTGACAAAAAGAACCTGCACACGACGCCAACTTTAGGCGTCGACGGCCGTCCCGGACTCCGTCCGTACTCACCACCTGAGGGTATCAGAGCCGTGTTCTTGCCCGTAGCGATAGTCATCCCCTCCCCGCCCATATGGCTATATTTGACCTCTGGCGTTCTCAACACGTCAGGGACGAACCCGTTGCCGTTGTTCCCGATAACCATGCCTTCTTGTTCCATGAGCATGGAAAGGGTGGCGGATAAATCGTACCCACAAGTCTCCAAGGCCGCTGAGATCTCTTCGTCGGTGCGCCCCTCGCCGAGGACGCTGCGCAGCATATCGTGCGGGGTGAGGTTATCTTGCTGCATCAACCCGCCGCGTGACGACAGATAGTTTGTCGGATTGTCGTCAGCGACGAGCCAGGCGACGTTTTCGCTGCCATAGTCACCGTAGATATCGGGAGTGTGCACGTCCGTGGCGTACTCGTACGCATTGAGTGATGGCGAGTGGGGTATGCGAGGCGAGGAGTACGGGAGCAGAGGAGAGGGACGAGGGCTGGGGAAGGGGCTGCTGCCGGTGCCGGCGCCGTGATTGAGGAGACTGTTGACGGCAGCGACGGCAGCAAAGCCGGGAGGAGGGGTGCCGATAGGGGTGCCGCCTCGGCCGGCCATCTGCCACGGGGCGGGAGAGGAGCGGCGAATGATTGTGGCTCGTGGAGGGGGCGGTGAAGAGGTCGGCGAGACCTGGGCCCGGTGACGCCATAGGACATCGAGGGTCTGGGCTTCGAGGGCGGCACCGGAAAGACCCGTTCTAGCTTTGATGACCTCTTCGACCTGCTCGGTCTGCTCTTCTTCGAGAAGGGAGGTGTTTTGGAGGATGGCGACGCATTCGTCAAAGACGTCGTCAGGGAGGACCATGGTTGCGGGTTGAGAGACTATATATTCCGATATAGATTGAGATATATATAGTATACCAACTCGTCACCGGCTGTCGTTCTCCTCTCAACCTTGGGGAGCTGAGGGGATTGGCGAGAGCAAGGTAAGCTTGCCGGGCGAGAGGTCAAGCTGCTGCTCAGCACGAAAAAATTGGTAGCAACAGCAGCGGCAGCTCTTGAAAGTGTCCCTAGACGGGGGGAAGTGGGGTCGTCGTGATGGAGGATGATGGCAGCTAAGGCTTGTTTTGTCGACGGAAGGAAGGAAAGAAGGAGTGGAAAGAGGCTGGAATCAAACTGCGAGAGGAACAAGAAGGAGGAAGGAGGAGGCCAAGTTTATCGAACCGAACGGACGACGGAAAGTGGAGCCAATACGAATCAAGAATCGTGAAACGAGCCCGGCACTCCGAACAATCTATTTCAAACAGATATTAATACTTGGTGATGACTATTGCGGTCGAGCGTATATGAATGAATAAGAGAATAGGAGGATATCTTGAGGTTCTTATATAATTGTAACTTCTCTAGATAAATGTATCTACGATAGATACAAGGAATGGGAATATAAATGTTCATTCGATCGATCGGATTGGATTGAATGAATTGAATGCATTTAAAATGCACCGCAGCCGTGCATGAAACGACCAGGCCTCGGACGTCAATGCGAATTATAATAATACGCAGTCAGCCTTCATCAGAGCTAACTGACCTGTCATTGGATCGCATTCGCTTTTGGCATTCGCGGTGACACCGATTTAAATAAAAGTTCAATCCACTCTAGACACAATTGGAATAGTATAAAAGATCTCCCTGAGGCGCATGAATGGATAATTCGAATCATGATTGATCACTGATCGAAGTTATGGGAACTATGCAAGGGACGCCATTTGGGAAGAATGTGACAGTCAGCTTGCGGAGATATTTCGCATTTCGATTAAATCTTACTATGGTATCGGATTATATTATATATATCATTTATCTCAAAGTGGAGAGAGCATTATCATCAAAAGAATGCGGAGAGTAGAAATAAAAAGCCAGCCCAGCTCAATCCAAACTCGTCCAGTGTCCAGCATGGCAAGGAGGTTGAATAGACGGCCCTTCGTTCGTGCTTTCGTAGTGGGGAGTAGTCTGTTATTAGTATATATTTATCAGCTTGCTCCAAACCATTCATCGTCAATACCGATTTAAAAAGAGCAATTGTCCTGCAATCTCCATATCGCATGGCAATCATATAAAAAAAAAAATAGTGTGCCACGATTTCACCCCAAATATCCGCCGGGATAGTGGAGATATATCAAGACCTGATATGGTGTATCCGTGCCACAATTATGCATAAAACCAATCAATCCTTTCGACCCTCCCGAATTAGAGTCCTCCATGCCACAGACGTCTATAGATGTCTAGACAGCCTTGTCGACTCTCTCCCACTCGACACTCCCCTCTAGTTCTCTGCCTTCTCCCACACTACTCCCTCGGCTCTCAGGCGGCGTGAGAAACCCCCTCACATTTTCAGTCACCCTCCTCCCGCCCTTCAAACCCAACAGCCAGCCCACAATTCCTTCCGGCACCCATCTCCCAATCACATCATAAGCTATGCTCCCCCCACCGACCCTCACCACCTTCCTAACTCTCCGATCTAGCATCGCTCCCACAACCGCAGTATTCACCTCCTTCAAACTCGTCCCCCTCACATCCCCCACCGCCTTGGCATTCACATACCCTCTCGCGTAAACACTCCTCACAGCCGGCGTCCACCCCAACAGATCTGCCCTCGTAGCGTTGGTACCCCTATTCGAATCCCTCCCGTTTCCGAGATCCAACGTTCCAGTCTTGATCCAGACGACGGGTACTCCCGCCCCTCCCACCTCCCGTCTCAGACACCCAATCACACCCTCCAACGCACCCACCGCCGCAACCTCGGGTGCGTGAAACGGTAATCTCAACGAATACGGTATCGAAGGCGTGACGAATAATACTCTACTCCTGCATTCCGTCACTATCGGCAAGAACAACTGCGTTATCGCCAGGGTTTGTATCAGTTTCGTGTTGAACGTATCAGACCAGTGGTCTAGTGGGATCGTCTCGATCGGGCCGGATGGGAAGTTTGAGTCCGGTATCAATATTAGTGCCGTGAATTTTAAGTGATGTGCCGGTGCGCCGTGGAAGGGAACTACTGGGGATCGGAGGTACAACATGAATCGTGTGATGGATGAGCGGGCGGACAGTGTCTACATCACATTCAATCATTTGCATTAGTAATCGTAGTCGTAGAGAGAAACTAAAAGGGTAGTTGGGAGGCATATTATTGCTTACATCCAAGATGTCGATTTGTAGCGGTTTAATGTCCGGTTTACCCTCGTTCAGAACCACTAGCTCATCTTCATGCGACGAGACGGCAATGTAAACTATAAACCCTCGTCTTTCCAGATCGTGAGCCGTGGACTTGACGAGCGGGTCGTGCGGTTGACCGTGTACCACTGTTAAAGAAGGATATTCCATCATCAGTAATCCGCCCCAATTAAAACGCAAAAAGGAATACAGCACGCTCAAGTGAGAGAAATCATACCGACAACCTCTTTCCTCGCCCCATTAGCAGCCTTCAAAGCCTTCCTCCTCCTCCCCTTCTGTCGTTTCTTCTTAACAATATAAACCCCACCGCCCACCGCCCCGACCGCCACCAAGGCCAAAACCCACTTGTGATCCTTTAACCACTGCCATACCGCCACCCCGGCTCCCGTGCCAGAATGTGTGATAGCCACGGGAGGAGGAGGAGGCGGCGGCGGGGCTTTCTTCCCGAATTGAGGGATCCATTGTGTGTTTTGGGCTTTATCGCGGATGGTGGAAGCCATGGATTCGAAGTGTTTGTCGGCTTGGTCCATCATGTTTGCCGTGTGGTATCGCAGGGAGTTCCAGACGAGGACGAAGGGGTCTGTCGTCGACATTCTGTTTACTTTGTTCGGACTTGCCTCCGAGTTTTACGTGTTATTGATTATCCGTCTATTTCCTTGGTTGGGCTTTTGAATTTTTGAGTGTATTAAATTTAGATATTTAAACCTAAATGCTTTTAGAGTTTAGAGAAATATGAGTAGAAATATGGTTCAGGGATGATATTGATGTTTGGATGTTGGTGATGATTACGGGAGGGGACTGGATGACGCTCGACAATGTCGTGGTTTGGGCGTGGGAGGACAGCGCGGGGCATTTCAACGATAAAGTCACATTTTAAGATTCGTGGCGGTGGTGGCGTGTATCAACACAGACGCGCATGTTGCATATCCAGCGCCTTAGCTTCGATGTCAGAAAATCGAGTCGAAATTCCAGCCTCGGCATCAGACCGAAGGCGATATTCACGATTGTGGAATGCTATTATATGTGTTTCAATCGGTACTCTTTATTTTAATAATGAATAAAGTAAATAACTTTTATGGTTCTATATACAGAGCTCAACAGAGCATTATAATTTGTATAATATATCTATAAACCTCCTCTCAAACTCCCTCTTTCCACAGCCAATTTCAAGTCAATCTTAAAGGCAATGAGAAAATCACCTTTTTAAGAATGATTTGAACCCTAGTCTTGATCTGTACTTAAGCCTTGATACACTTTCCGAAGCAATCAGCACACCCCCTGTTGTTGTTGACACAAACCTCTCCCTCACCGCACGCCAATCCCATGAACCCACCGCACTGCTTGCCTCCGAAGTTCATGTTTCTCTTTCTCAACGGCTTATCAACGCAGTGTCCAGGGCACAACGGGCATCGGGGTCCGATAATTGGATCAGCGGCGCAGAACTGGCCTTCTTGGCAGCCATCTTGGAGGAGAATGTTGCACTGAACGCGAGGACGGCAGGTACCGTAGCATTCAGGGCAGTGCTTTGTGACGTCAGCCTGGCAGTATTCGTTCATTTCGCAGCGGAGACCTTGAGGCCCACCGCAAAGCTTTTGTGGTGGGGTGGAGCGGGTGGAGACTGGCATGCCAGGTTTTATTGGCATTCCAGGGATCTATATTTTATATTCAGTTAGCATTGTATTAATTAAATTAGAGATTGGGAGCGTTTGGGCGGGCTTACATGAGGGTCAACACAGACGCCGAAGCAGTCAGCGCAGGGCCATGGTCCTTGAGGATCGCGAACGCAGATTTGGTTGCCTTCGCATGCGAGACCGGCGAATCCACCGCACTTCTGGTCGGGGCCGATCGCAACGGCAGAGGCGATAGCGACAAGGGAGAGAATGATGGTGCTCTTCATTTTGTATAGTTGAGATGGAGAAAGATGATATTTGTTTGAATTATATATAAGTGATATTAGCGAATGTTAATGACTGAATGACTGTATGAACGAATGTTGGAATTGATGCTGATAGAATTGGTATTACAGTGGCAGCGCCACCGTTCTTATATACAAGATCTCCCTAGATAGTTACAAAACTGCGGAATAGTATTTTTAACCTACTCGCGTATGAACTCGGTTGGCTTTAGAAAGCCGTGCTGTAGCTATCCCAGGGATAGAGCGAGAGAAAAAAAACCATAACTGCAGGGAAGATTATTTCGATGAAGTCCTCCATTCGTGCCATGAAGGTCGAAAGTCTAGCTGAACGGAACTGAGGTTCCTTTTTCAGCTTCTTTCCCCATTAAGCTTCGGCCTCGGATTCCAACCGACACCGAACTCTACAATGAACTGAATCCTGTGCAACCAGAGTATTTCATTGACAAGCGGATATACTCGCATCTTGCCGGAACGGAACTGTCGTGGGTGAGCATGTTCTAGCCTATGGCCATTGTGAGAACTAGGCGACGTTTAGCCATGGCGGGGTGGGAACCAAGCTGCCGAGAATTCTCCAAAATTTTTCGCAAGGGTGCAAAAGTATTTTTACTTTCATTTCCGCTTCGAGAGGAATATTTTTGACGAAGAATTTTTTCTTAATCCCGGTTCTACCTTAGAGTTTCTAGAAATTAATATTCCGTGGAGTAAACAATCGATTGATAGTGATCATGGCATTACAAGCCTAAGCGAGAAGGAAGAGAGAAAATTCAGCGCAGGTGACGAGAAAGGGAAGGTACCTGCAGGACAATGAATGGCTGGCTGTACATTAGCCTCCCGAGGCATTATTCGGAAAATATTGTATAAAGTAAGAGCTTAAGGTATAGTGAGACATGCAGTGCTTAATTTTTGGAAGGAAAATCTTGACCTTGGATTTTTGTTTCGTTTCGGGTAATCTTGGACCCGGTGTCTTCAAATTGGGGCATATCGAGCCGACACTTTGACATTTGAGATATCTAGAGTGTCTCGGAGCGGAGCGGTGGGATTGGCTCTAGACACTATCACTATAGTCCAGTCAGTATAATTGCATTGACTTAGGAGATATTCGGGCTTTTGTCAATACGTGAAAATCTTTCTACATGGATTCGAAGCAATGTGAGAATAGGTGAAGTAGCAAATCACCATTCCGGCCAAGATTCGGTCTCGATGAAAATTTTGATGGTATTTCGACAGGATTATAGCTCAATCCCCAAAATTTGTTAGCTCTCATTGCTTATACAGAAGAGTATGTCGACCTGCCATCGGATCGTTCTGTGATCCCGAGGACCGAATCCGTAAACGTTATGGCTATATAACGAAAAGCATAGGGCGATGCGAAACAGAGCCCACTTCTGAACTTTATTGTCGCAGTCTCGCCGAACAGCTTCGGACGAGTTGATTTCCTACCATCAGTGATAATTCGAATTATGCATGTGATAGCATTTTGCATATTTTCCCTGAAGCAAAGTAGATGGTACACAATCATGCGAAGGCCTAATCTCACGGGACAGGCATTGTGTTTTTTAAATATTGGACTTTACAGCACGCTATTTTAGTTGATGTATATGAGAAAATGATAGAAGCTTTATTTAACGACTTTATTTTATTCAAGTCAAACCTATTAGACCTCAAAAACGCCTGTCATGCTCCTATTATAAAATATCTAGCCCGTTTCGCATATATGACGCCTTGATTTCCCATGCGAGAGGGATCAGTGGACCATATTCTCCGCCACAAATTCCTAAGCCTGTGTTAGTTCACTTTGTTTGATTGGAGGTAAGGTGATATAGACTTACTGGATGGTCACCCTGCAGCATACTGGTAACCCTCTCGACTTCCTCCGCTAGAGCTAAAATATTGGCATCCCACTTTCTAGTCTGCCTGCCCATAATCACTCCATCTAGATGACCACCCGTCCCCGCTGGCCCATCAAAATATATCAACTTGTCGATCTGGTCGATCTGACCGGCTAATCGCTTCTGTTCAATCATCCTAGCGGCGTATCGCTCAGCTTGTTCCGCTGGCAACTGTAATAGCACACCCAACTCCTCAACACCGATATTGTTGTAAAGCCTCGAGGCAGCGAGCAGGTTGTGCTGTACGATAGCTCGGGTCAACACAGTTGTTCCGTCCGCGTTCTGCGCGGTCTGATGAGGTGCAAGGCTCTTCTCGAACGCGTTCACGTCTTCAGAACTCAGCAGGCGGTCAAAATACATATTTTCCAAAATGGCATAGTGTTCGACTTGTGGCGCTCTGTCATCCTTGTACAGTGTTCCGAGCGCCCTACTCCTTGCCGGGCCGGCGGGGGCCAGTACGGCACAGATGATTGCGGCATTCAAGCAGCTCAATCTTTCGGTCTCCTCAACCACTTGTGAAAAGCTCAACTGTAGGTATTTTTGACAGGCGTTCAAGAAATCGCGCTTGTTGTCGTAAATTCTGGCCTGGCACATGAGGAAGTGTAAATTTTGGATTTCATCCGTAGATTTGTGAATGAGCGACACGGCGCGGTTGAGGTATCGTTCTGCGGGGACGGATTCCCCGTCCTCCAGCAGATTTCGCATGATGCGAATATAGATCTTGAGACGGTATTCGTCTGGGATCAGACGTTGAGAGGATTCCAGCTGGATACCCATGAGGATATTCGCAGCAGCCGTGTTTTCATTTTCTGTTTCGTAAATATCGGCTAGTTGTTCCCGGCATAAGGTGTCCGAATCCTCGTGTGATACGACAACCGGACGGAGAGCTTCGATTAAGTAGGTCAAAATGTCTTTTTTCGACTCGTTGTCGTTGGGAAGCTTTGAAAGGGAGGCTACAAGCTCCGTCATCACCGGCCGCGAGGTGATGAGGGTGATCCCATCACCCAGGACAGTTGTTATGAAGGCTTTGAGATTTGGTGTAAGTTCCGCATTGCTCGACGATGATAGTATTGTCGACAGTAAGTTTTGGAGAGGCGTAATTTTATCGGACTGGGCAGCAGAGGAAGATACAATTTCCGCAAGTGTGGAGGTGACTTGGGGAGATGCCATGTCGATGGATTACAGTGGGTTGTGGGAAGGGTTGAGACCGGCGAGTCGTCTGCTACTCCTGTGTCCGTTGATGATGACGGTTACGTGATTATTGTTATTGTCGTTGTTGTTGTGGTTGTTGTTGTTGTTGGTGGAAGTGGGGGTGGTGGGTTGAAGTCCACCTGCAACTGGTCCCAGCAGGCCTCGGCACTGGTGACTAACATGTTTCCAAAAGCGCCGAACACCTCTAAAGATACGCCCAACTAACCAGAACACCAGCAGCGGCCAGCCCAGACCTAAGTAATTTGATGATTAATATTTTTTTTTGGATGAGAAAAAGCACAGCGAGTACTCACAACAGGATGGGTACCTACCCACCCAGAGGCCGAAAATGATGATGAGGAAGAGGATCAGCTGGGCGCAGGTTGCGACCCACCCGGTCGGCGAGTCGAAGGGTTTGAAGTACCAGAACAAGAACCCGACGGTGGCGGTTGCTTCGAAGACAGTTACAGATAACTTTCGGCCAAAGCGATGCAGCGACACATGGAGGTGGGGAGAGGAACGGATACGAATACTACCACCATCACTACTACCGCTGCTACTGCTGCCGCTACTGCTGGATCGACGAACAGTAAGAAGAGGATATGAAGATGACGCAGACGAAGAAGCAGAGGAAAGAGGAGACGGAGGAGGAGACTCAATCGCTGCTTGATCCATCTTTTCTGCCATATCGGTATATCGACATTGAAAATAAGTGAAGTAATTTACGTCGATATGTAGTGTCCCAGATTGAAGACCTCGCGGGATTATCCAAAGTCAGCGATATTACTGAGATGGAAGCGGGTATCTAATGTTTTCGACATTTAAATCACTGGCGAGCTGCAAACTTTATTATATCAATTAACAATTTTTGGGTACTTGAGTAAGCATTTACTTGGAACTTTATTCAATTCAGCAAAGCACTTATGATCTACAGCAGAAAGACGGGCATCTGTATTGTGGGAGCCGAAAGTTTAACTTGATCAAATCACTCTATCTATCAGATCCGCAGAGCCAGCGTCCAGGCTGCCGTATATCTTGGCCCGGAACTTTTAGTGCTTGCTCACTTTGAGCATATAGCATATTGTTCAAGCGGCTTGGATATCCGGCAGAAGCTTACAAATGCACCAGCTGATTAGTTCTCAGGTCCACCGCGACTTTCGTTAACGCTCCGTAGACAGAAAGTGGCTTATACAGAAACTGTTCGACGAATATGTTAAAACCGTGTGGCCAAAAGATTTCATGCCAACGCTAGTTCGTGAGGTAAATGAAAATGATAGAATTTAGTTTATTAAATACGGGAGGTTATAGAAAGGGCTTAATTTAAGAACATTTGCATACTACTTTAGATTTTGGTTCTGAGACCATTATCTGGTTCTGATATACTATGTTTGGCTAGGAGGTGGTTGTGTGATAAAAATCTTAAGATTTATTGTGAGGTCGGTCTTATTTAACAACAATAATATTATGGAAAAAAGGACCTGAAGAGGTATAATTTCGTTGCATGAAATACAAGAAGGATGATCTCTGCAAATGTTGAGTTAACATGTGGAGACGCTATATCGATGCAATGAGTAGCTAGGATCCTGCTACTGTATGTCTTGGTGCGAGGTTCCTATAACTGATACGGGAAGTCAGCGAAGGGTGCACCTAAGCTAGGCTAGATAGATAGATGGAGATGGGTAATACGAGTGGACTTTGACGGCAACGTCGAGAGTAGCGATATTCAGAAGATCGAGTCGATAAAGCTGTGAGAAAAGCGTGGAACCGGTTTGGTGTTTCTTTCTTATCTACGCGTGCTCGTTGACTAACAACCTTGGAGCTGAGCCGCGAAATCGCGGCTACGACATAGGCGACAACTCTGTGGAACTGGTTAACACGGCTAATAAACATGCTACACGAATGCAGATTATACACGAACGAAAGCGATAATTTTCTAGTAATGGAACGCATTAGGCTGTATAATGGGTTTCATGCTGAGATTATTTACACATGCCATCGTATTTTTTGTTGCAGGGCTATTATCTGGTTCCAGATCCATCATACCATCTAGAACTGAATTTCACAACAGACCGGCTAGGTAATGTTACTTGACTGCCTCCTAAACAGATCTAAGACCCCACGATCCTTATTTGTATGCTCATAGAGAAGGCAAACACTAAAGAAAATTAGCGATAAAAGAAATTTACTTCCGACCAAGGCTATATCAGGCCAACGCGGCGAATAGTAGAGATTAATAACAACTTACCTGTGAGAAGTAAGCATTTAGCTGAATACACTTAAAGCCTTTGGTACATATGAGTGGTCCCTATGAAGCAATAAATGTTAGAAAAAGCATAAAACACCCTAGTAATCAAGGAAATATACCTTATAAGTGATTCCTCCGCATTGTCCGAATGGAACAGCTTCAGGAGTAGCAACAGCCGTTGTAGTCTTCGTGGTTGTAGTGGTCGTGGTCGTGGTCGTGGTCGTGGTAGTCGTAGTGCTATCAATATTTGTTAATGAAAGATCTCTCAAAGCTTTTAATATATGCATCAGCGGATCGATGCATACCCTGGAAGAGGCTTCTTAGGATCATAGATTCCAAACCATGCGAGGGCGTCTAACTCTCGAATTGGAATATTGTGTGGTACGTTGTAGCACGAGTATGCGACATATTGGGTACCGTCACCAAAGATCATCTGAGTATAATTCGCAATCGGCGTATCCGTATGGTTCTTTGTGAAATGGATGCCAAAGACGTTACTCCACATCTTATTCGACTCGATTAGGTTCTGGTAGTAAAGACCGGTGTCGGCTGTACCGTGCCAAACTTGGAGCTTCGGACGTGGGCCTCTGTATCCAGGATAAGCGTTGCGAACATCATTGCCCCTAAGAATCCAGGTTAGTTGGCGATTCGAAGTTCAATTCGTACTTCTTGTGACTTACCATTGCCGTGGGGTTTTAACGATGAGTCCAAGTGCACAATCGTTATTCCATGCGTCGGGGCCACGGAAGCAACCTTTTTGACATTAGCACCAACATGTAAATACGCATTCTCTATCTGTAAGATGATTGTTCTGATCGGGATCATACCATAAGGAACATCAGACCACGCGCTTCCGCCCGTGAAAACATCAGGGTATGCTCCCATCATGACCTGCGTCAACATACCGCCCGATGACAATCCAGTGATGAAAACACGGCGTGGATCGCCATTATACTTTTTCAATGTCCATTTTACCATGTTGACGATGGCGAGAGAGTCGCTTCCGCCGTTGTGCGACAAAGTTTCGTTGCTTGAAACCTATATTAGTTGTTAGAGAGCTTACATGGATTCGGAAAGATTTCATAACTCACATCCCAGCAGCCAGTATCCCGTGGAGCAGTCGGGAAGATGACAATGTAACCAAATACATCGGCGTATTTCGCATAATTGGTGTACCTGAAGAAGTCATTACCAGTTCCTAAAATAGACAGAATATTAGGTAACTCGGACGTAAGGAAGACTTGGATGCCTTAGATCTTACCGGTGCACCAATGAGCACCAACGAGGACTGCAGGGTGACGAGTTGGAGTAGTTGGGACGTAAATCTGGAATGTAGCGTTAGTCGGGTTTTCTCCAAAATCATCGGTAACTAGCGTTAGATTGCTGGTAAGCTGTGCCACAGCGCTGCCAATTGCAGCGACTGCGGAGAGGAAGGTCGCAAAACGCATTGTGATGATCTAAAATGTCAGTCTTCAGCTCCTTTCTTAGTGATTTTGTGCGATCCTTCGTCTTTTGGTATGCAAAAGGTAATCCACGTTTCAATTATAGCTTCCCTCGGCGCTCCTTATAAAAAAAATTTCCGGGTCTACAATTTTACTTCACCCATGGCTCAGTTTCTCCGTGGAAACTCCAAGTTTGTTACTTTCATACATAGAAGCCAAGCGTCGGCCATCATCTTGGCCGATTGTCAGGCATGAGCCCATTATCGGCATCGTTCGACCTTGGATTCCGGCGCGCCTAAAGAAGTAAAATACAACATGCCTGCATGGAAAATCTTGACATTGAATATTGTACATAGTAACCTTGAAGCCCAACCTTGGTATACTTTATACATATAGGCCCATTATTATTCGGGACAACAAAGTCCGAGGGTTAATTATGGGATTGGCATCCATGGTGACATGGGTCACTCTCAGAGGCGACTTGATCGGAGAAAACCTTAAAAACGCCCATTTGGGATGACGAGCAAGGATCTGTGGGACGAGCAACTTTCGGATAAAGTGGGTCCTCGTCGTTGCGCGGCGAAACTCAATCCAGGACCAGATCTTATATTGGTCCTTCGAATATTTTCTTCATCCGTTCGACCGTAATTCATGAGCTAGCATGCTCAACACCTTGCTCGTATACGCATTTGATCGAATCGGTAAGCTACGTAAGCTAAGTGAAATGCTTCGATCCAGGATTTTTCCACCCAGGTCCTGCATAACGGGATATCTGCTCCGGGCTTGGCTATCTTGGCCTGTTTCAACCACGGCTCACCTTTAGCTGGATAAAACATCAACTTTACTCCAGACGTAGGGCCCTAGAGGTTATCAACTTGCTAGAAAGTTTAAAGCACATGAGGGCTGAGTTTGAGCCGTGGAAAATATTGAAATGCACGATAAATTTAACTTTTTAAAAAGATTTTTATAGCCAGTGCTATCGTATATTCCAGGCGAATGATTTATATACTGAAACTTGACTAAAGGAGCACATGTACAAGCGGAAGTTTAAATTTCCAAGGTCATTTAGCTTTAGAAGTTGGGAGATTAGGTTATCGTAGTACTGTCTGGCGGCAAGGAATTTTCAGATATTTAACCTCCTACATTGCCTCCACCAGTTCCTTGAACTTCGATTCCTTCCCTAGAAGCTCCTTTGGATTGCCCACTTCCACGATTTTTCCATTCTCCATAACAGCAACCCGATTGAAGTCCAAAATCGTCTGCAGTCTGTGTGCCACGGCTATTATCGTTCGATCTTTCATTTCTTCCCTGATAATCCGTTGCATCATCTCGTCGGTATCTTTATCGACACTGCTGGTAGCTTCATCCAGCACAACGATTTTTCCTTGGCGGAGAAGGGCCCTTGCGAGGCAGAATAGTTGTCGCTGACCATGGCTCAAGCTGTCGGGCTTAAATTCGTCATCAATAGTTTTACCCTCTCCGACTAATTCTCCGAGTTGACATTTTACAAGGACCTCGGTCATATCTGCATCTGAGGCTGTATCGTAAGGATCTAAATTGTGACGTAGAGTACCAGCGAAGAAGAATGGTTCTTGGGAGATGACATTGATCTCTGAGCGAATGTCTTCTTTTGGGATAGTAGTGATATCGACGCCGTCGATCTCGATGGTGCCTGAGCTAGTTTCTAACATACGAAGCAGAGCCAACACCAGGGAGCTCTTGCCGCTATCATAATTATTAGGATGGAACATTTATGGTGAAAAGGTGGATGCTTACCTTCCAGTTCTTCCGCAAACCCCAAACTTCTCTCCGCTTTCAATTGTGATTTCCAGGTTCTCTAACACCATTTTATCGTCGTAACCTGCGGTTAGACCTTTAAGTTCGACTCTCCCGGCGGCGGGCCATCCAACGGGTAGTTCTCCATTCACTTCATCGGCAGAGTGCTCATCTGGTGTTTCTGTGCTGAATTCTCTGATTCTCGATATAGCCGCCAAGCCCGTCTCCAATTGCGTCCAAAACAACATAAACATTTTAAGGGACCCGGTAAAGCTCATGATCTGAGTCAACGCCACACCGGTGAAACCAACGGAGGCCGTTTCTCGAGTTGCAACAGCGATCGAGACTACGATGACAGCCAAAAAAGCGGTCATTAAGTCCAAAACAAGGGTTAGCCACTTTTGGATGATTGCCAAAAGGTAGAAAGGTTTCTGAGCCGTATCTAAAATCTCATGGTTCTTGGATATCATGTCATTTTGCCACGCGAAAGCGCGAATAGTCGATAACCCCTCTAGAGATTCAAGGAACAAAGTGCTATACTGAAGTTAATCTAGAGTATCTTATCTGTCAAAGGGAGGGTAGTTAACATACTATACCGGTGTCTTGGCTTCCAAATCCAACATTCTTAATTGTCTGGACGTTCTCAAGTAATATTTTTGGACGAGATAAAATGCCAAAATGAGAGCTGGAAAGCTAATAGCAATATAAGCGGAAGCCGACGAGATCAAAACAGCTTGTCCTAACGCTATGAACAAATCTAACATCGAGATATCTTAGAACTGAACTCCTAATAAATTATTGTGGGTACTTACTGGATACGGAGCACATGAGAGCTAATGCAAGAACGCGGTCAATTAAACTAATGTCTTGTGTGAATCTGTTGACTAATGATCCGACTTCGGTTTTACTCAAGAAACTCATCGGAGCTCTCATTACTGTTTTTATGAGAACCCAATGGAATCGAATACCCGCTTTGCGGGCGATAAGATCGATGCAAGACCTATTTAACGCAAGCACATGTTAGAATTATGGCACTGAAACTAAGAGTGTGTTCAGGTACTTTACCATGTTAGTAGCGCTTGTGATATGAGGCCCGCGGTTTGAAGAAAAACGTAGACCCCAACGTAATAACCTGCTCGCTGGTTGGGGGACTTTTCGTTCGCATCTGACCACCATTTAAGCCACAAAGCTACGAACAACTATATAAGTTAACATGCCTCTAGTTGAGTCTGTAAAGCAAAATGGATCTTACTTGGAAATGTCGAGAAAAAGGCCGACAATACCTCGAATACTAGAAAGGTAATCGTGACCTTTGTGCCGATTCTCGAAAAGAAGTAGTTGTAGAGACTCCAGTCACCGGATTGGCGTTTTGGATCGGTCGGAGTCACGTCCAGCTTCTTTGAAGATCTTAGTGGCCTAGATCGTGAGGGCACTTTGGCGTCTGAAGGTTTATTGGATTTCTTCTCTTTGGCGTCTTCTTGGAACTCTTTGACAACGGCCTTGACATAACTGTCTTGGTTTTGCATCAATTCATTGAATGTGCCTTGTTCAATTAACCTTCCTTCTTTTCCAAGTGCGATGACCTCGTCGGCGTAACAAAGCAGATTCACGGCATGGGTTACTAATACCACGGTAGATTTTGATTTCCTCGCGAGCCCATGCTCTCCAAGCACACGTTTGAAAACATTGGATTGAGTATGCATATCAAGGCCACTGAATATATCATCTAGAAGAATAAGTTTCTTCTGAGCATAGAGAGCTCGTGCTAGTGCCTGTGTATCCCGCATGTTAGCTCACCAAGTTATGAATATTGTGGTTCCATAGTGAACTTACCACACGGGCCTTTTGGCCACCACTTAATGTGACGCCTCTGCTTCCCACCATAGTGTCGTCTCCATCAGGTAAACTAGAGAGATCCTCGTTGAGATCGCAAGCATGTAAGACTTCCTGATATAGGGTTTGATTGAAGTTTGAAAATCCGGCAATGTTATTTTTGATAGATATGCCCTGGTTGTTATTTAGCCTTGCATCGTAGAAGAATTGTCGAAATTAGATAGGGGGAATTACCATTAACCAAGGAGTCTGATCGCAATATGCAATTGAATCTGTAAAAAGTTGGATGGTGCCTTCGAAAGCAAGCGTCTCGCCTAACAAAGCTTTGAGAAGGGTTGTTTTTCCAGATGCAACAGGCCCGCAAATCATGATTAAGCTGCCATGAGCTATTTTCACTGTGATGTCCTGCAGAATCGGAGTTTCTTGGTTCCAACCAAAAGATCCGTGCCTTACTTCTAAAATCATAGAACCGGGAAGCTCATTGGTGATCACTTGGGTATTTAATTCGTTGAGTTCACCCTGCTCAATGAATGGATTCTCATCCACAGGCCCCGGTTGAAGTGTTGTGATCACCCTCGAATCGACTCTTGTTTCTTTCTTGAGAAAGTCTTGTATTCTCTCAAAGCATCCCATTGACGAACGAAACATGAATATATCTTCAAATATGGCAAATAATGGCTGGGTAATGAGGATTAAAAGCGAAATCGATGTAAACATGCGAGTGGTATCTAAGCTCGTATTGTTTCGGGCCGCGACCGCTAGAAAAACAGCGAAAGTGACGACAGGCGATAACATCATTGGCACCATAGCTAAATTTAAAAATCAGTTGAACTGTTTATCCCCCTTAATACGGAATTTTCCAGGATCTTACCTAATGTCGACATATAAATTGCCAAAATTCGAAAGTGTCTTGAAGTTTTAACTTCATCGATGCGTAGTTGGTGGACAAGCTTAGTTAGTTTCTTGGTAAGCCCGAGCATCTTGATGCCTTTGAGGCTTCCCATAACAGAGGAAGTGATACCTTCGTTGACACGACAAGATTAGTACTGGAATAAGAGATTTCTAATTTTTGTACTAACCGGTACGCTTCTGGATAGCTCCCATCCAAATCACCTGATATTTCTTTGCTAATCCTGAAGTCATACCCATAATAAACATGGAAACTGTGTAGTAAAAGAACGAAAATAGGTAAGCACTTAGAATCAACATAGCGATAGAGCGAAAGGACCGGCGTGAACGACTCACTGAAGCACACGAGAATTGGTCCAACACATGCAGGCCCCAATTGCTTTGCCAAAAGCCATGTACCGATGCCAATCTGTATTATGGCGGCCCAGATCTCATGAACCTGACGCAGACCACGTACTAGATTCTCAACGTCTCCGCTCATCAAAGTAACTGATTCTGCGTTATTCAACGCTGTGATGGAAATTTGGGTTGTCTTGGTGTATATTGCAGACATCAATATACCCCGTATCATTGTCGCACATTTGAAGTTCCGATACCAGTAGAAACCGGTAGTTATCTAGGTGAATCGTGTTTAGTAAGCATTTTCGGTTCCGTAGATTTGATATATATTTCCACATACCGCCATACCAAAATATACCAAGGCATATGCCCCTACCATTGCTTTGCCAACTTTCCCATTCTTTCTTTCCACAGGATCTTTAAAATATTGTAGAAAAGTCTCTAGCATGAGTGGCTGGCAAAAGATAAACATAATCAAGACTAGCCTAGGGATGATAGCTAGGAGGAATGGGACCTTCAGGACTTTGGCAAGTACTTTGAACAATGTACGCTTCTCATTTTTTGGAACTGTTTCAGTTAGAATTTCGGTTAGTAAACGTAGAATTATATCTTCCCAAGGATATTCAAAATGAGGATATGACTGTACCTTGTTCCCACGCCTTCCAAAATTTCTTATCAATCACATCGGTCTTCATTTCTTCAGTAAGATTTATTAAATCGTCAAGTTCCAGAATGCTTTTGAATCCTTTGACGATCAAGCCATTCAACCACCAGTAAAACAGTTGCCCGAAAGGACCGGTAAGCTCCTCCGGACTCTGCCTTTGAGCGGTTTCATCTTTTATCCGTTGGAGGTTTCGTTTTTCTATAGCTTCCACGATAACCACGATAAATTTCATAGCAATGGAAATGAATGAGATGATCCGAATCGTACGTGGGTAAGATTCTGCTGAGAGATAAAGTGTTCGTAGAATTGCGGCATCCAGTAACAAAGTGAGAGACAAATAGGCTGTAAGCAGCCACGATGGCCTACAAAAGCAAAGGCAGCGGTTAGCGCTTGCTTCTTGATAAGTAAATGGATTTATATACTTGCCGACGTGATCTGCAGTGCTCAAACCGGCAGAGAGTACACCAACCAACGGCTGCAGCAAGCGAAATAGCAGAACCGAAAAGGACTGGCTGTCGTAGTGGCTGTGAAAGGTCTGAAAATCCCCAGAAGAAGATTAAGAGCACTTGAAGGAGGGTGTACAACCCAAGTGCAGCCTGCATAACCAATCAGTCAATAATGTCCCTTCTTCGCGTGAAGACTCCGCATAGCCGTGAACGCTCGAATGCCGCACTGGCCATGAGTTGTCAGGTTGAAATCCAACAAACCACACGCTCCGCCCAGATGACACGGCAATACTTACCAGCTTCAATGTAAGGAGACTACCAGACCGAACTACATCCTTCCTGTCTTTCAGAACAGCAATCCGAACCGCCGCCAAAACAAGACCCAACAATGAGGGTGCAGCCGCGAAGAAGTATTCTTCGAACGCAAGCGTGAAGTCGAAGTTATCACGACAGCCTCTGACAAAGGGGCCAAATGAGGCATCGATGTCAATGGGACACAACGCGTCGAGTAGCACCTCGTTGCTGGGAAAGGTGTTGTTGTCGAACATTGTTATGATTGGTTACAGGCGGATGGGCGCACGATCTGTCTATCTAAACTAACGGACTTACGGTTTTCTCGTGATATTAGAGGTATATGAGTCGACAAGATACTGAGATATCTTGAGGGGTTCACTATGAGAGCCGTACGTTGTACGTGTAACTTTTACGCCGGGACGCTACTTTTTAGGTGGAGGCGATGAGTTTTTCTCAATCATCTTTAAAAGGAAAGAAAAGGAGGAAAAAGAAGTGTGGGAAGGAAGCTCTTTATATGCGTTTTGGTGTTTGGCTTGGTTTAGTGATCGAAATACGGGCTTGATGCTACCTGCCTATTCGGTTTTGGTCAGTCGCTCGGTATGGAGGCCCAGAAGTTGATATCTGGTAAGGGAACCACAGGTGCTTATATTTAAACGAAGTATTCTGCATTTGATACTAATTTTAACGTCCTAAAAGTTATGCTCGCTCACCGGGAGCCGAAGCACGATGTAGCGGATAGCGGATGAAGCGGATCGTGACAAAGTCCCTAAGATCGAAAGAGAAAACACACGCTTTTTCGATGAACTTTCAGAATGTCCAATTATATTATACATGTGGATACAAACCAATAAGTCAACAGAAAAACGGCTAGCATGAGCTTCGACTTCCCCATCCTTCGCAGTTCTTAGACAAAGGCGCCAGAATATTTTGACACAAAGCTCTCCATAATCTAGGATCATCTGACTCCCATTGCCGAGCTTCGCCATGATTAATTCCCACGATACAATAGGCGACCGCGTCGTAATACAAAATCGGGGGCGGGTAACTGATGTCTTCCATCCAGTCAAATGCCAACGCCCGGCGTTGGTAACGAAGGGCAGATATTCCTTGTAGGTCGTACTGGGTTTCAAATGTCTTTCCGTGCCAAATCTCAAGAAGCAGGATCCCAAGTTCTGTAATAGTCATCCTTAATTCTACATCATCAAGCGAAGCCCCACACTGGTTACATTGCTCGAAAGGCACAGAGACAAAAGGTCGACCGAAATCTGGGGCTTTTTTCGCACTAGTCACAGGGAAAAATATTTCGTTTTTCGACCACGCCTTTTGAAGCCATCTAGTTTTGAAGAGTTGGAGTAGATTTGATGCAACACGAAGTGCTAGGAGCATTCGCATGTCCAGTGGAATCGGGCAATCACGATGCGCAGATTTTGGATCTGATGAGAGAAGCTGCCTCAAAGGTGTTTCGTTTCCATGAAAGTATCGAGGTAATATATCTTTGTCTGTAGGTATGGAGCCTATCTGCTGATCTAAGGATAGGAATAGTGCGATCGGTTGTTTATTGCACTTAGCTCCCTCAATCACGCCACAGAGATCGTTTATAATTGTTAATGTTGTCGGTGTCGCCATGACTTGAGGTACCATCAAAGTGACGCGGCAAGCACCAGAACTCTGCAAAGCATCATTAGATTCCTCTATGGCTTTCACTATTGTCTCATGCCATAAGGCCTGCCCTTGATGGTCTGCTTCGAAGATTAAATCGAAAACTATTTGAGAGGCAGGGTTGCTCCTCTTGGGATCACTGGCGGCGTCAAGTCGGTCATCTAGAAAGAGACCTCCCGAGGGTTCTTCAAAAAAAGAAAATGAAGAGCTGGAATCACGGACTTCGGAACATAGAGATACAAATCTCGAAGCTGCTAACCTTGGTGCTCTTAAAACTTCTCTTCGAGGGCGGGGCTTCACCGACGCCAAGGCAGACGCCGACACCAACTCTGGAACAAATGTGCAATGTATGTACTGTCGTCTGGACCGCTGAGAAGTAAGTATTTCTTCTCATTCCCCACCCGTGGAGTTCGCCTTATATAATTTGATGATCTGCAGTGCATTCGAGATCCCCCTAACGCGGATAATTGTACGCGCTGCACCCAGTACGGATATAAGTGCCAGGTTCCGCAATCCCTTACCTCGGAAAGCGAATTGATACCCTCGGCGGGATCTAATATTTATCATCCATTCGAACCCACCAAGCGATGAACTCCAGACACCAGGTGACCAACCTGCGATACCCAACGACCCACTTCCGACACCAAATGTCGAGCTTCCAAATAGAAAACAGCCCTCCAATTTTCAAGTTCTAGAGACTGAAAATCCAGACGCTACAAACTCGAACATACCAGCAGAAAACACGGAAGAATTCAGGACCGAGGCGCTATCTTATAGACTACCCCACCATGAGTATAACCGCTGCCTTCTCTACGCGCAAGGTGCCAGCCTGCGCCACATCCTTTACCTAGCTTTCAATATATTTGCGCTCGTTACCCCCAAAGAAGATATTATTATTCATATTGTCTGGGATTCCAATGGTGCTTTTGCCGAAGAATTCAGTTCTCAATTCGCAGCTCTCCGCAAATCAGCCTCCTCGTTTTCACCGGAGAGAAATATACAACTTGATTTCTCGTATTCGCCCGAGAAGAAGACACTTTTTGGATTCGATGTTGATTATACCCTAAGCATCATTGTGTCTCGTCTTTTCCGTGAATTTCTCTCAAAAGTTCTAAAGAGCATCGAACCTTACAGAGCCACAGAAATCGATCAGATGCTCGCAGATTGGATTTTGCACAATGTCTCCAATCCATTGGATAGATGTACTTTCATGTGTTTTGATGACGATTTGGACAAGTCCACGCAATTAGTGTTAAATCTTTCCAAAAACTCTCAGTCACACTCCACAGACCTTTTTGTTCTATCAAAATCAAATACATCAGCTTCTACAACTCCAACATTGCCTGACTCTGAGCAAGTTTCAACTTCGGATCTGCATTCGAAAGGCGAGGATCCCATTAACCCAAAGAAGAATCCTAAATCATTCGATTCAAAGGGCGGAGCCGTCGAGAATCCAAACCGTTCGCTTCATTTTATCAGCCATTCTTTCGGTGTGAACTCAAGTGAAGAAGGATATGCGCAGAGCATCAAGCGAACAATCGTTGACTTAGGACTAGTCTCGCCGGATAGCGGGCTTTCCTACTACGTGATTGACAATGTCGCCGGGAAGTCAGGGAAAATTCGTTTGATTTCTGAAAAGGATCACCATGTTGCTAATCTGGTTAACTTGGAAATTCCTTTACTGGTAGAAGACGCGCAACCGGAAGCGTCAAGTACGAATAACCAGTTCCAGACGAGAGTAAGAAAATAATTGCCAGCATCAGTTCCTCGCCAGATATGAACCTTCCACATATGAACCCTCCGGCTCCACGCATCGACTCTGAGATGGATATTCTGCGAGAGAAGGCTATTTTACGGTTATATTTTCTACACCGGGAAAATATATTTAAAGTATACTGCTCTGGCGTTCAAGTCTCGCAAGTTTCCGATTTCATTGAAAAGAAAACCGGTATTAAGACAACGCGAGTATTTTATACTTTTCTCCTACCCAAATTAAGGCACCCCGTGCAATCTAAAATATTTTTCCCTCTTATATAATCTTATATAGGTCAATATATTCTTATTTTACGCTAACGTAAATATATTTTATTCGTCTATAGAGAGGAGCAGTTCACCTTTCTCAAGGGATGACTCACTGAAGAGAAGATGCGAGCGGATCCATTCCCATTCCCAGATCCTAGATCGTTGGAAACGGTCTGCTGCCCGCATTGCGCCCAGGAAGTGGTCGACTTCTCAGATGTGGTCATAGATCGGAACATGTATATTGAGTGTCATAATTGCCATCTCCAATGCACCCACGAAGACATGCCACTTTTTCGAGCTATTTCTAAGAATCTTGCTGCCATCCCGATCCTGCGAAGGCATTCCATATATTGATTGTACAATGATGGAAGAATAACTTCACATCTCTTTCATTCATAGATTCACATCATAAGACAATATATATCATTTAGTCTTCTAAGCTTCCTTCTCCCCTTCAACCTCAAACTCAACCAGCTCCGTCCCAGCTTTACACATCTCCTATATTCACCATGAAACATTAGCCCTCATCCAATAAAAAAAAACCAAAACCAAAATGTGAATGAAATACTCGCCCCTTCACCATGAACAACCCTCCCCACCTTCCCCCTCTTCGGACTTCGTATCGTAGTCTCCATCTTCATACTCTCCACCACCACTAACGCCTCATCAACCTCCACTTCCTGCCCTTCCTTCACGAGCACCTTCAAAACTTTACACGGCATCGGCGCGACAACGCTATTCTCCAAACTCTTCACCCCTAACGCCTTCTCATACCATTTCGGTTTCGGTAGAAGTAGATTATACTGCGTTCCACGCTGGAATATGGCGAGTTTATCCGAATCGGGTTGGTGGATATATGTCGTCTCCAACCGGGTATGTGCGTAGAACGAGGTAATCTTGTCCGGTGTGGCCGGGTCATACGACACCGTGATATCACTGTGCGATTCCGTACCTTCAGGCGTGGAAACCGTCACATCGAATTTATTACTTCCAGTCTTCTTAACCTCCACCGTAACAGTCTGTTCCGCATCCGTTGACTTTTCAACAAACGTGACACTACGAGATTGCACGCCCCCTTCACCCGCCGCGAAAAAGCTAAACGGATCGGAAGAAGAAGCGGTGAGTGAGTCGGATAACACCATCCCGATAGCAGCCTGCGAATACACCTCACCGGGTATCCTCCGCTTTTCGAACAACGACGCCCGGTGTTTTTCGATGAACCCTGTTTCCACATCCCCCGCGATGAAGGAAGGATGGGAGGCGCAACGTTTGAGAAAGTCAATGTTTGTGGACATGCCTGCGACTTCGTATTCTTCTAGCGCTGCTACCAGCTTTTGAAGGGCGAGGGTGCGGGTTGTTGCTTTTACTATCAGTTTTGCAATCATGGGGTCGTAGTGGGAGGAAATTATGGAGCCTTGTTTGAAGCCTGCATCTATTCGGACTGTTGGGGTGGGTGTTGGGGTGCGGAGGTGGAGGAGGGGTCCGGAGTCTGGGATGAAGTTCCTGTCATTCTTACATTAGTATATAGGTCAATATTTCAAGGAGTGTATGTGTTATTACATTTCTGGGTTTTCGGCGTATATTCTGGCTTCGATAGCGTGACCGTTCATTTGAGCTTCGACTTGTTCTTGGGTTAACGGCAACTTTCCACCCTCGGCGACAATCAACTGCCAGTGCACCAGATCCGTCTCGGTGACCATTTCGGTGACGGGATGTTCGACTTGCAATCTAGTGTTCATCTCCATGAAGAAGAATTCACCGGTGTCGTTATCGAATATAAACTCCACGGTTCCAGCACCGCGATATCCAACCGCCAAAGCGGCATCCCTCGCCTTCTTCCATAAATCCTTACGAATGGCGTCGTCTAGGTGCGGTGCCGGTGACTCCTCCAATATTTTCTGATGTCGACGTTGGATCGAACAATCTCTCTCACCCAACGCGACGCAATTGCCGTGCGAGTCAGCAAAGACTTGCACTTCGATATGTCGCGGCGTGGTGATGTATTTTTCCACCAGCACGACTTCGTCACCGAAGGAATTGCGAGCTTCAGTTTTGGCGCTCTCCAGCATTGCTAAGAATTCCTCACGTTTGCGAGCTATACGCATACCTTTCCCGCCACCGCCTTTTACGGCCTTGATAAGGACGGGGAAACTAATCTTTTCGGCTTCGGAGAGGAGGTGGGAGGGGTCTTGGTTGGTGCCGTGGTAGCCAGGGATGCAAGGTACGCCGGCAGAGATCATGATGTCCTTTGAGAGGGATTTGTTGCCCATTGAGTCTATGGCTGAAGGAGGCGGGCCGACAAAGACGATGCCTTCTTCGGCGCAGCGACGGGCAAAGTGGGCGTTCTCGCTGAGCTACATGTATATATCCATATTTCAATGCCTATTAGCTCTTTTATGAATCTATATATATCTGTAATGTGTATTGTAATACGTACGAATCCATAGCCAGGATGAATAGCATCACAGCCATTGTCCTTTGCGACTTTAACAATCTTTTCAATATCGAGATACGCTGAGGGAGGGCCAATGTTGATAGAATGGGGAGATACGAGGGCGTGTTCGGCGTGAGCGTCCGGGTCGGTGTAGATTGTTGTTGTCCTGGTGCCAAGCTGAGAAGCTGTTCGGTGGACCCGAAGGGCGATTTCACCACGATTGGCGACTAGGAGGTTCTTTATGGGGCGGGTATTCGATATCGAGGATGTCGAGGTTGAGAGATGGCGACGGGAATGGCGGAGGGAGCGGAGGAGGTGGATTGATACGGGACGGGACATGGTTGCGATTTCAACTACTACTACTACTATATTACACTAATGTACAGTCTACCCACCTAGAAAGCGATTGATTAAAGGGATAAAGGGGAGAAGGAGGAAAGAAGGAGAAGGAGAAGGAGAAGGAGAAGAAGAGATTTCACGATGCGATCGAATGCGATGTCCGAATGGCATTCATTAATGACGGAGCTCAAGGGGATTGATTAAAGCTGAAGGTGCTCGCTCGGTTGGCGACGGCATACCCCACAACCAGCCCAGCTACTGTATTCTCTGATGGTGGAAGAAAAACTGGAGAACTTGGGGTTTACCATGACCGGAACCTTGTCAGATCCAATAAATCAAGATGGGATGGTTTTAAAAAGCTGTTTCGAATAGACGATTCCATTATATACCTTCAACTGAGGTATATCCTATATAATCATAAGTGTAAATGTACCACTATGAAAAGTAGAGAGCTTGTTTAAGATGCAGTGTTCGACTTCCCGTCCGGTTAGCTGGACGTTGGTCATACGATGCGCGTCACCCGATCCATCCATGGCCGTGCATCAAATCGGTCCCCCGTCGATAATAGTATGCAGCTTGGAAGCTAGTTATGTTGGAAAAAAATATCCAAGCTGGAAAAGAAACATCTTGAGAATAAAAGTGGCTCTGCTTGGAGATGTGTCTGTTGGAGTGCTATAGATAGAACCGCCTCCGACGAGCAAGTTTAGTTTTGGTAGGAGTGTTTAGTTATATCGGGCGCCCCTGCTCTTTCTTTCTTCCTCCTTCTCCTCCTCCTTCTTTCTTTTTCTTTCCGTTCTCCTCTCTGTACATTCTTTTTTATTCTTTTCGCGCGCCTTTCTCTTCTCACCGATAGTAGAGTTTATATATACACGCAAACATCAATATAATAGTTGTACAAGTCTAGTAAAACTGGAGGAGAGCAAGCTAGTAGACACGGTGTGACAACATTAACAATATGGACGAGTGGTACGACTTTGATGCCGACTTTTGGGACGAGTATTATGGCGGCGACGATGAGATGAACATGGTCAGTAATTGATATGTCCCCTCCTCTCACTCTCTTCTTCTTTCGCTCTTCCTTCTTTCTCTATTTTCTGGCCTAGTCCGTATGCAGATGGCCTACCCGGCGCCATGGTCTCGTTCGGTCTGTGTGGTGTGGCCTGGTCGCCCGGTCGCCCGGGCTGAGTTGAGCTGCTGCTGCTGCTGCTGCTGCCGTGCTGCGGCGGCCGCCACTTTCACCGCCGCCGACGGAGCCCTTCCTTTCCCTCCCTTCTGCTTCTACCTCTTCTATTCCTTTCATTCTACTTATTCCTTGTCAGCCTTGTCCTAAAAAACCTCTTCTTATCCTCAACGTATTCCTTCACCATCTCCATCAAAGAGGTTCATCTTCTAACTTGGATAATTGGTATCATTCATTCGACAGGCAACTCTCGCCAACGACCTTGCCGAATCAACTGTCCCGGATATCAACTGGTCCATCTTTGACGAGAACCCTACCTCACGCGATCTCCAACTGTTCGACTGGGAAGACGACTGGATCCTATTCGAATTTGATCACGACGAGTATTACGACGTCACCCGAAGACCTTCCATCTCCCGCCTCCGCGCCGCAATCATGGATGAAGATAAACAGCAACAGTTTCACCACTCTCCCGTTCCCGTCTCCGCCAAGGATGCAGCTTCCATCGCCGCTGCCATCCCCGTCCCTGTTATTGCCGATGAATCCGAAGACTCGCTCGACGGTTCATCTTCTCGCAAGAAGCGCCCGGATCTGATCCAACAAACATCTTCGCATAATGGTAATAAATCCGGCCAATCGTCCCGGTCGCACAGCAACGAACGTTCAGGCACTCCTTCGAGGCGTTCCAGAACTCCGGTTCCAAACCCGAACACCGGACCTCAAGCCGGCGAGGAGCTAGAGGTCATTTTCGAAGACGATCAGAAAAAGGTTGTTATCGTCAACAATGGCGGTATTCTTGGGAAACTACGAGTCATCCGGAAGGACACGGTTGCCGTCCCACCTTCCCTCCAACCTCCCATTGTTGCTGGTCCTGGTCCGTCTCCGTTGAGGAATGCCGCAAGCGCATCGGACTCGGGAAAACTCGATCTTCCCGTCGACGCTCCGACACCAGAGTGATCCCAACACTTCATATTTCTCTTTTCCTTCCGTAATCCCATTTTTTTACTACCTATATTTGAAGCAACCAGAAGAAAGCACACCAACGCTTTCCATCATCTCGAATGGCTTCTTTTCTGTGGGAAAACTTCTATTCGGCCCGACCACGTGATCGGAATTTACCTCCGGATGCGGACTGTCTCCTTTCCAGCAATCGGTGATTCCTAAATTGGGGACATTCTCCTTTTTTTCGATTCATTTTGCCTCCCACTAAAAAACGAGCTTTGTCGGAAACGGATTATTCGTGGCCACCAACAAACTCAACACACCCACATCGAACTTTTCTTTAGCATGATAGATACCCTCTTGTTAACAGAAAATCGTGTCTTTTCCCTTTATTCCCTCGATGATGCTTCTCACGATTACTACCGAAAATTTGATGATTCGTATGTTCCTTTTATAGCTTGCTTTTTCCACAGTGCTCGTTACTTATCATTATTATTAAAGTGCATGGTTCGATAGAGCGTTACAGGTGTTTTCCTTATGTCTATTTCTTTTCTTCCTGATGCTGCGCATATACGACGTATATACTTTGGCTCGTTTTATCTCTGTTATAACGACTTGTAGAATATTTGAATAAAATTAAAGCTATAGGAATGTTTGAACGGAAACATCTAAATGATTCACCGATTGATTGACGTCTTTGATTCGGGGTGAATGTTTATCAATTCACAGCTAATCGGGAGCTTTGAAGGAAATCAAATGAAAGGGTTCCATACTGGCGAAAACCCTGAAAATCATGTCTCCACCGATAGATAAGAATTTTGTCTATCGCGAATGAAAAACTTTTCTTTTAAAGATTGTGAGACCCTCTAGACTGGGAGGACGAACTGCAGCTACCTTTTTCCAAAACCCCGGAATTTTTGACTGGCGCTGCTTTTTTATCGTTCGTTCGTTCGACTGGTCTTCTGCGCGGCGCTTTGTTAGTTTGATGCACGAGAACGCATGACCCTTGCCCGGCTCTCGCCATTCGCACAGTTTTTTGAGAGAGGGAGCTGGGGTATTGGCATGGAAATGCATGCATGATGACATTGTGACGGCACAGACGGGCATGGGGAGGTATTTGGTTCGCGAACAACTTGAACAACTAGTTCGAGTTTGCTATGTGGTAAGTTGAGTTGACTGTCCTGCTGCATTCCAGAGTGCTAACCTCCTTCAAAGGACCGCTTTGGTGGTTGGTTTGCGCTTTGGCGTGTTAACTTTCAAAGATTATGTCCACGCGGACGATACTCAGGACGCCATATTTCATGTCTGTCGACATTTTAAGCTTTAGTGTCGATAGGTTTTTTTAAGTTTTCGGGCGCTATGGTGCATTAGGTTGTTCGTTTGGAGTATAGACGGTCTTTATCTCCGCGAAAATGAAGGCGACGAATAAACTCTTGCATGGTCAGTCGACTAGTTTCGTCGCCTTGGATGGAGAACTAGAAAATTCCAGGTTCTGGTTTGAGAGACTTGTGACTTTTCTTCTTCTCTGTCATCCGTGACATGCATGCACCTCATGCATTTTTTCTTCTCTTTTCTAGCTGAGAGAGGAATGTTATAAAACTTAGCTTCTCCCCTCCACGCCAACCACCATCTTTACCCTATGTTCCCATTCTCTAGATCTCTCACTAAACGCACGACCAAATAAATAAAACCAGTTCCGCCGTCGCTGTTGATATTGCCATCGTTATCGAAAAATCTTAAGAACGTTCGTTTCAAAGTAGGCGAAAAATGTCGCTAAAGGCGATAGAAACTCTGACGGGGAAGATTATTCTCGTACGTCCTAGATTCCCCCAAAGACCCGAAAACCCCAAAAACGAGATAAAATAATCATATATCGATCGATACTAACCGACTCGATTGACTGTGTATTTGTGTATGTGGGTATATAGGGCATCCTCCGTCTTCTCCAACTCGTCTTGGCGTGTGCTGTTATCGGACTTTATGGCAAATACCTCTCTCGGGCGTCTGATGCGCACGAACACGCTGATGGACGGTGGGTATGGGCCGTTGTCGTGGGCGGGTTGAGCGCTCTTACTGCTGTACGTATACCCTTCCATCCTACCCTTTCCTTACTATTTTCGCGGTGTGAATAAAATGAAGTTGGTGTTTTGTGTTTTGCGACTGTGACGTCATTTCGCGAAAACTGCGACTGCCAACAAATCTTACCACCACCTGCATACCGAATACTTGTACATGTACTAATATAACGATCGAATGTGAAAATATAGATAATCTACTCCCTCCCATTCTTCCCACTTCGCTTCTTCTTCATTTGGGATATCGTCCTCTTCATCTTCTGGCTCACCGTGTTTGCCATCTTTGCCTCGCTTTACATGCACGAAGATCCCGAGGGTAACTACGATATCGAACAGATGCGGGATGCCATGTGGTTGGATTTGGTGAATTGGATATTGTGGCTCATCAGTGCTTGTGTTGAGTTTTGGTATTTTTGGAGGTATAGGCATCAGAGGACAATGTTGACTGGGAGGGCGAGGGAGAATAAGGCTTGAATGTGTGCAGAAGAAAATGGGGATGTAAGAGGTTGGATGGGGGATAGCTGATTTCCTCGGAAGGATGGTACACTGGGTGGGTTACCCGTTTTTGAGTATCAATTGTTCTACTTCTTTTGACTTGTTTTTGTTATGATTTTGATAATATCCTATTGCCTTGTCGATTCTTTATTCGGTTGTTTGATCAAAAATGGAGCTGGGAATCGAGGTTGGTATATTAAAATAATTATTCTTCTTTTCAGGGAGCCGGGGCCCTTCAGGGGAGGGCTTAGGTTCTACAACCAATTCAATTGAAAATTATATTTTATGTACAAAACAAATTGCATTCCAATCAGAGTCAGTACTGTGCAAACCCCAAGTCTGAATAGTCACATTAAAATCTCAAAAAGCTTGTCCATATTGAAAAAACCAGTTTGTTCTAGACTCAGTATACCAAAAATACACCCACCATCTCAAACGTCGCGATTTCAAGCTTCAAGGACCGCGGATAGGATTTTTAGACAAAATGTCAATCACGGCGACTACCGGATGGCACCTTGTTACACTCGCTCTGTTTCACGGTGCGCGTTTCCACCCACAGCGCTTAATCCGTCTTGGCCGTCACATCGCATCTCCCACCCAACGAACGACACCCAATCGATCCATTCTCAACACAAAAAATATAAAGAGTATTTCCGGATATCAATTTCCATGCCACAATATTTCCAGAACCATGTATAGCTGGTAAGGTGAGAGGTTTTACATTGCAAGGGCGTGAGTGGTAGGGCTGACACACATTACTTACTGTGCCATAATAGCTTTTTTCTGTTAAAATGGACATCATCGAAGCAACTACCCTTGCCGCATTGACTTTTCTGCTGTCTTGGTTTTAGAGCTGCAAGGATATCAAGTTCTCGGCGCCAGTCGATGCGATGGGGAGATCCGATACCATGGATGATTTTATTTAGTATTATGTGACAAGACTTTGGCGATTATTAGAGTGTAGGCATTATTAGTAGGATCCTGTCAAAGAGCGATCGCGAATTTTTTTTGATGTGGATGTTTGCATTTGTATTGGATTCGATTGGTGCGAGGAGAGTCAGAGGTCGTGATAAGAATAGAAACAACTAGGTCTGTTTATGGTATCTTCCTCACTTGACCGTCATTTTGAGAGTAAGAGATTTTTTGTTGAATTTTTTAGAAACTTCATGGATTATGAATGTGGTGTGATTTTTGAATGTGATTAGAATCGGGGTTCTTGGGTATAAAGCAATGAGGGATCTCTGTTGCTTCGAGTCTTTGGTACTCAGTTCTCTTCTATATTTCAATTTCATTTTTTATTTCCATTCTTCGTTTCTTAGTTTGAGATATCATATTAATAATACTTTTTTTTTTTTAATTAACAAAGTTACACTTTCGTTACGATTTTCCTTTCGAATAATTTTACTCTACAGCAAGATCTGATATAGCATTACAATATTAGCTCCGCGAGCTTGACGCTGGACGTTCCCTTCAATACTTTCCTTTGTCTTTATATCCATTTGAAAGTTTCTTTGGCATACAACATTCTCATTAATAAGATCTCCGGTCGCGAACTGTCCATATTATAATCATCAACAACATTTCGAAGCCGCAACTACCAAATTTCCTGCAATCCGATTTACACATATATCAAAACCAAAAAAAAAAAAAATGTCAAAAGCACAAACCTACATCCCCCGCATCCTATCCATTGCCCTCCGCATCCTCCAACTAATCTCCGCCATAATCATAACCGGCATCGTAGGCCACTACCTCTCCACCCTCTCCCTCTACAACATCACCAACCCCAACGGCCGCTTCATTTACACCTGCATTGTATCCTCCACCTCGCTGGTATATTCTTTCCTATGCCTTATCTTCTGGCGGTACACTGTTTTCCCGATCGATATGGGGCTTTTTGTTATGAGTCTTGCGGCGTTCGGGGCGATTCTTAATTGGGTTGTTGGGATGAGGTGTCGCAAGGCGTGGGATGTGGATGTTCACGTTCATACTTGGTTGAGTGGACGGGTTAGTATTTCTTCTTATTGTTATTATTTGGAACTTTTAAACTGATGTGATTTTTGGGGTACAGGCGAAAGATCAGTGTGCGAGGTGGGCTGCGGTTGAGACTTTTACGTTTGTTTCGGCGGTTTTGTACCTTTTGAGTGGTGGCATGGTGAGTTTATTTTATATACTGGTCCGGGTTTATAGGTCACGGTTATGCTAATGTGGATATATACAGGCGCTGTGGAAAATTTGGAAGCAGGGCAAGGGTGAGGTTGCTAAGCCTGGACCATGGTTCCGTGCCATGTAAAACCATGCTAAACTTCACGAAGGGGAAAACCTGTGATGCTCCCAATACTATCTCGGAGCCAGTTAAAAAATAATTGTTCAGAGAAACTTGATTATATGGAATTGCTTGACCTATTCTTTGATATTCACACTCAGCTAGAATAACTCATAATTTAGTTTTGAAAAATTATATAAAAGTTAATACGTGCTGTATTTTAGGTTTCATTCTATTCGTCCAGCAAACTAGATACAGATTGAGTCTTCTATTCGACGAGGCGCTGGTATGCCTTTAATCGTAGAGACGTTATTTTCGTAACCGTTAAGAAAATGAGCTAAATAGAAACGTAATGTAAGTCGAATAGCTGACCATAAGATATCCACGTGTTCTCTCGAATATGAAGAAATACCAGCTCTATAGATAGGCTATATCGTCCATATTTTTAAGGTATTTCAACATTGAGATCATGGATTTGTTTGTTAAATTAGCACCAAAACCAAGGGACGGTTCAGCGGAAAGAGAGGACGGAAATAGCAACTCCCTGTATATAATCTACAAACTCGATCGAATAGGATTCGCAGTTTCTTTTATGCCTAGTGTCGAGATCTTGCTTTTGATTTATATCATCGATATATTCATTCCATCTCGTCCTAAGTCGTTTTTGTTGTGCGCGAAGTACAAATTAGGTGTAACAGGCTCTTAAATTAAGATGATAATATTTAATTATACTCTGTGTCTTCATTCTTCTCCCATTTGTTCCCTCTTGCGTTTTCTGGTTCCCCTTCTCACTTCGCTTGAAATTCTCCGTCGGACTGAGAACTTGAGTTAACTTCTCAAAGATAGGGCGGTACTCTTTTTTGATAGGCATCGGGAACTGCCGAACGAGTTGAGGTAGCACGATTAGAAAAGGGATATTTTTCGGTCAAAATAGAAAGGTTTAATGGCTTGAAAGATTCTATTGGGGTCGGGGATTCGACATTCGAATATACTCAGCGGGTTGTCCGCCTGTTGCTTACAAGGTACATACCGGATTGCCGCCTAACTAACAAGTGCTGTGCCACATTCATACGTGCCGTGCAGCATTGGCGTTCGTGACGCGATCCAACACTAAATTGGCCCTTATTACAGTTCTAAGACAAAAAGATTTCACAACACCACAAAATTTT